>CM072551.1:39294062-39314062 GCA_036898215.1 Platycarya strobilacea | reverse complement strand
AAAATAAAATCATGTTTATAGAAAAATATACAGACTAGTGGATTGTCTTTAGACTAATAATTGATGGGTGTGCAAATGCATTTATGTTTAATTTTATAATGTAATTTAGCTTCAAACTGGCCAGAATAGAAGTGGGACGTGAAGTTATTCCCATGTACTGGTAATTAGTCTTTCTTATTATAGTTTGTGCCCTTTGGCACTAAGACAAAATGTTAAGAGTCCTTTGGTTTTGTATGATCAAAACAGATAGGTACATTAGTCTTGCAGCAGTTGGTCCCAGATTTTGTACCTATTTTATTTTTCTTGAAGGAGAACTGAAAATACAGGTTTAAGTAATACTCTAATCTTTCCGTTGGAATACAGGTTTAAGTACTGAAATGGTCATTTTTTGACTTTTGGTATTTAAACCAAATGCTTGGTGATTGCAATAGAGTGTATTGTGGACATGCAGGAACAACCACTTTGTTGAGCAATTAGTTGTAGGAGACGAGTCAAATCTACCACGTTATTTGAATTGTCTATTGGAAAAAGTTTAGAATAGGATGGATGTAAAAATGAGTTTTACACCGGCCAATAGTAACACTCCATGTAGGTGTTTCATGAAGAAATAATTTAGACTTCAGCTCACTGAATCGTCCCATCCAATAGAAACTTCTCTCCCTTTCCCTCTCTCTCTCTGTGCGCGACGGAACAAGATGGAACCTGATATGAGATTATTTGCTTTGTACAAAAGACCTAAATTCATCAAATTTCTTTTAAGATGAATGAAAGATTCAAAAATGACATCCAACTTTCTGCGCAAGTCGATGGACCGAGCCCATTTCTATAGAAAAATAAAAGAAATGAAAATACAAAAAACTAATTAAAAGAATATACGAAAAGAATTAGTAGAGTATCTCTCTTTCAATGGTGATGTTATGGACTCTCTTATGTGGATTGGTTGTAACGATGGATTATAGTAAATTGTAAATGAAAGATGTAGAAGGAATGAATGAGTATGCACAGAAAGTGTTTGATTAAAAGCTCAATAGAGCCACTGGTATATTGTGAGAGACCTTTGATTTTTGAAAAAACGAATAAGCAAATAGCCGATGAAGATTTTTAAATATTCAAAGCTTAAGAATACACCTTCCCCAATCGTGTTTGTTCGTTTCTCCATTGCCAAATTATAATTTTATACAATAAAGTCAATACTTTCGAGTTTACGTCTTCCGTCGGTAGAAATCCAAAAAGTCGCTAAAACACCTTGATGGTGGTGGATATATTACTCTCTTGCATCGCCTTCTCAGATCTGTTTTCCCTCCTACGCCTAAGGCATGGATACAAATTTAGCTCCAATTGAAAAGCTCGTCAAAAATGAGAGTTTTTAATAATAATGGGGGATCTCCTCCTCCTTTATTTTTTAAAAAAGAACAAAAAAAGAAAAAAGAAAAAGAAAAAAAGAAACCTTGGGTGAAATGTATTTTCAAAGAGTACATATTTTTGTGTATCCATAGTTAGTGTGATTGAAATTGTGGCACTTTTACGGTGGTTTTTGGTTGGATTAACCATGAAAATTCAATCTCTTCCTAGCAATGTTTAATTCATTGACAGCAAGACAATAATTTGTTTTCATCTATAGGTTTTTTAAGTTATTCCTTTCCTTTGAAAGTTTACATTTCTAAAGCAAATAAGTTCTTCTCTAAAACTCTTGTCTGCTGCATGTTAAGAGCACACGCTTTGTAGATTGAGATTGAATTGGAGTGGTTACTTGCAGAAAGGCGTTTGAAAATAGAGCAATAATAATTCTCTATTTTCCTTCTTCGGATATATGTTCTTTTGTTTTTTTCCTGTTAAATATAATTTTTAGTCATTAAAAGAAGGATGAATAGCAAAGTTTGTGAAAGAACTCCCGTAGAGCACATAGCTGAAACATCATTTTCTATCATTTTTTAATAAATTGATGATCGTTGTAAGAGTTATCACTTACATTACATAGAAGAACAAGAGAAAGGGAGAGATGGAATGAACAAAGAGAAGTTGTTCAGTAAGAACAAGAATATGCAGATGAGTGTTTACTATAAATAATCAATCAATAGTAACGGTATATGCCTAAGTTGAGATGTAGAATGTAACATGTCCGTGGAACATCTAAATGGTTAAACATGAATCTCAATGTACCTATAGACCCTACAATTGCCCTTATGCTGGATCACGAGACTTATTTATTTGTAGATGAATTATAGTCTGGTGATGCTAATCCTTTCTTTTGCGTTCGAGCATGAGCTTTGGATACTAAAGCAATTGAATTGGGATACAGGAGCAAGAGGAAAAAAAAAAAAACTATGATAGAGACAATGAGATCAGCTATCTTCTATTCCATAATTTTATGTCAAGAATTATAGATAGCCTTGTAGTCCTCTCCTCATCCCTTGTCCAAATGAAGGGCCACTTGTCCTATTCAAAACGAGTAATTGATCCAAACCCAATACCTAGGATGCTTTGAGTTGGGCTTAACTTTGCCCCCAAATAAGCAGGGGGTTGCAAATGATGGATTTTTGTCCTTTTTCATTATGGGTGTTCATCCGGGTCGGATAAACCGATTTTGAAATTGTATTTATTTTTTAATAAATTTGACACTTATGTTTAAAATGTTTAAAAAAATTTTGCATCCAAATTTCAGATTTCTAAATTCAAAATCTGGATGAACACTCATATTTTTTTATACTGTTATTCTCCACACTCATATTTTTCATACTGTTATTCTCTGCAATATGAGCTATAATTGCCCCCAAGAGGACGGTATAGGCGTGGTAGCCTTTTCTTCTTTTTTGCTAAAGGTGGATGCCATTTTCGATAGCTTTATGCTCTCTCAATTGTTCCCCAGCTTTTCTTATATAAAATAAATAAATAAATAAAAATTGCTCCCCTGCTTTTGTCACATGCATACTGTTTAAAACTACTAAAACGCGATCCCTATAATCATATAAAAATATTATTTCTAGTGCAACCCAATTAGTTTTTTTTGTATTAAAAACTTATTGTGCTGTAAAAAGTATAATAACTGTTCGAATACCCGTTTGTTACTAGTTGCGTCGACAGTTAACTATCATTCAAAAAATGATGCAACTGGCTTCTTTTTGCGTCGATTTTCAAAAGGACGGAAATATTTTGGATGCAAAAAGTAAATTTTCTTGTTGGATCTCTTCTTTGATTTTTTGCAAGTTATTCCTCTCCTTCAAAATGTATTTCTATTTTATCATTGGCCGGCCCCTAGCCTGATTGCTCGTGTTTTTGTTGTTTGCAATGGGATATTTTATAAATATATTGGATTGCGCTGATATGGTAAGTTAATGCACACATAATTTTTGGTCCTGGAATTGTTGATGGACTGAAGTTGGAGGTATCAACTAATTTTTCATGTTGACTTTAACCTAAAATATGGCACTCTTATTACCTAGCTAATTAGGTAAGTAGAAAACAACCAGGCCTCAAAAGAAATTTACTCTTAATTTAAGTACTTTTTGGTCTATTTTCAGGACTTACCTCGTGGTAGGGGCCTCTTATTGCTCGTTGAAATGCGCTCAATTGGTAATCTTGCTTAAAGGAGATCATGTTAAAAATCACATAAGATGAGTACTTGTCAAAACTATCCGATGATCGACAACCGTTATTACAAGTTGCATTTCTCTCTCTCTTGTTATTACAAGTTGTCACAAGCTTTCATTAATAAGAGTAAATGATATTTCAGTTCATCCATGATAGAGATAATGATATAATATAGGCTGTTGAATTATAAAGGCAGCAAAACCCGTGGTAGTAGCTCGTGAACACCGTTTACAAGGTTGGGATGCATACTTGTTGAAATGCACCTAAGACTTTATTAGGTCTGGTTCCCAAGTTTACTTCCACTTATATGATTTTTGATTTGATAGATGAGTGTGGATTTCGCGTTAATGAGACCTTGAGTGAGATGAATTTTTAAAGAGCATGTATTTTTTCTTATGTCCATTCTTATCTCCTACTTTTCCCCTCTTATCCCTAGGCCTGGTGGGTTGGGCCCAAACTAGAGCTTGAATATTTCACACCCACACAATTACAAATTTACAATATCCATATTCTGTAAGTTATGATCAATGCTGATTCCTTCTTTTCTCCACCTTTTGGTATATTTTTTCTTCTTTATTTCTATCTTTTTTAATTCTTCTCTTCTCAAAATATGAGCAAATTGGAAAAAGACTTGATTTCTTATTTAATTATAATGAATTATATATGATCGTCCCTTGCTAATAGATCTATTACATTATAGCAGTTTTTTTCCGAATTTTCTTCATTCCTGACGTTGTGTTTCACTGGTAGAACAATAATTAAATACTTATTAAAATAATCTGATGACAACCGTTCCCTAGATTTTCAATTTGCATTTCTTTCTCGTGTATTAACGAGAGAAAATGATATTTCAAGTCATCCATGTGAGCATGATAGAGGTGGTGACATAATAATTGTGGGCCGTGGAGGTAGCTCGTTAGGAATACTGTCGGCAAGGACAAGATGCAAACTTGTTGAAATGCATGAAGACTATTAGGTCTGGCTTCGAGTTTGCTTCCGTTTGTATGTATTTTTTTTTTAAATTTTGTTCCTCACCTTAATTAGTAAGTTTACATGTTTTTCTAAAATAAATAAGTTTTTCTGATCAAGCTCTTATCAGGTGAAAAATACCAGTTTTTTTTTTTTTAAATGTGAACAAAATATGTACATAGATTTATAAATTATCATTATTTCTCAGCTTGTTTATAAGGCGGCCTTCCAACCATGACCTTCTCATTTGGACTGCGTGACAAATCTGAGTACGGCAAGGAGCACTCATTTTCTCCTATTTTTCGTAGTTGCTCCTCTTACTTATATTATCCTTGCATACCTTCCCCTTTTGTGAATTTTCATATCATAGAAAGTGCGAGGAAGAGAGAGGTAATGGATTCCATCCGTTGATACAACCACGGCAAAATTACAACCCACCTTCCCCGAAATAGATAGCCAACAACCAATGAATTAGACTTCAGATTAATAATCCAACAAATTTGTTATATATATATATATATATATATAATAGTGAAATGCTAAATTCACAAATGGAAATTCTAGATGCTCCTTTACTTTTTTTTTTTTTGCATATAATAATTAAATATATATCTTATAATGATATCGTATTTTTTTGATAAAAATATTTTTAAAAGTATTAAAAAATATGTATTTATATATATATATAATTATATAGAAGATAAATGATAAAAACTGAACTGACATGTTCTGGTGGGGATCCATGGCTCCAGAGCCACTCATTTATATTATCATGGCCTTTTCTGATCCTTTGTGAATTATCCTTCGTGAAGTCATACCATAGAAAGTGCTTGGAAGAGAGAGGCAATAGATTGCATCCGTTGATAGCCAACAACCAACGAAGACTTCAGATTAACTTGTTGACTTGTGCAAGCACTCTTATAGCTTTTCCCAAGGCAGAACCGGTTACTTCTTTCGACTCTTTGGTGAATCTTTTGCATCGTTTCCTGATTCATTACTTTCTCAAGAGAAAACAATGGCGGTGGGAGAGCTCTTTCTTGCTGCGTTCCTTCGAGTGTTATTTGACCGATTGGCTTCACGTGAGTTGCTGGACTTTGCACGTCGAGAGGGACTTGAAAAAACGTTGGACAAGTGGAACAAGACGTTGTCAACGATTCGAAAGGTGCTTGCTGATGCAGAGGAGAAGGAATTACATGCTGAGAGTAGTGCAGTAAAAGAGTGGCTGGAGGATCTCAAAGACTTGGCCTACGACGTGGAGGACATACTCGATGAATTTACCACAGAAGCTTTGCGACGCAAATTGAAGGGTGAAAATCAGGCAAGTACTAGCAAGGTACGAAATCTCAGCCCTGGTTATTTGAGTGGTTTGAATCCTAGTGCTATTAAGTTAAGAACTAGGCTGGAGTCAAATATCAAGGACATCAGTGCCCGATTTGAAGATCTAGCAGCACAAAAAGAGAAACTCAATTTGAAAGAACATGTGGACAGGAGGTCAGAAAAAACAAGAGGGACAATACTGGCCCCAACTTCTTTACCGAACGAAGTTGTTTATGGCAGGGACAAAGATAAAAAGGATTTACTTGATTTATTGCTGAGTCGAGGATCAAGCGATAAACCGTCTGTGATTCCTATCGTTGGTATGGGGGGTATTGGAAAGACAACCCTCGCCCAGTTTGTATACAATGATGCGGAAGTTAAAAGCTCGTTTCGTCTTAGAGCTTGGACTTGCGTTTCTGAAGATTTTGATGCTATAAGGGTCACAAAATCCATTTTAAAATCTCTTAGCCATGGAAGCAATGATGATAATGATCTAAATTTGCTACAAATCAAATTAAGCGAGGTTCTAACAGGGAAGAAATTTCTAGTCATTTTGGATGATCTTTGGATTGAGAATTATCATGATTGGACAATCCTACTTGCTCCTTTCAATGCCGGCGCTCCAGGAAGTGTAGTTATCATCACAACTCGTAATCAAGGTGTTTCAAGTATGACAGGTACCACTCAAGCTTACCAGCTGGATTTGTTGTCAAATGAAGCTTCTGTGTCCATATTTACCCAACATGTCTTGGGGGTGAAAGACTTTTCTTCGCATGCACACCTAAAAGATATTGGTTTGGAAATCGTTCGAAAATGTAAAGGCTTGGCTTTAGCGGTGAAAACCCTTGGAGGCCTCTTACGTTCAAAACCGCGAAATCGTGATGAATGGGAGAAAGTATTGAAAAGTGAAATATGGGATATTCCAGAGGAGAAAAGTGGGATCGTTCCAGCTCTTATGTTGAGCTATTACCACCTCCCTTCGTATTTGAAGAGATGTTTTGCGTATTGCTCCATATTCCCTAAAGATTATGAATTTGAGTGTAAGCATGTGGTTTTATTATGGATGGCAGAAGGCTTGATTCAACAACGACAAAAAGAGGAAGAAATGGAAGAATTGGGTGAAGAGTATTTTCACGATTTGTTATCAAGGTCATTTTTCCAACAGTCCAACAACAATAAATCTCGATTTGTAATGCATGATCTCATCAATGATTTGGCAAAATCGATTGCTGGAAATACATGCTTTAGAATGGAAGATAGCGTTGAGGTTAGTAAACGAGGGAGTATTGTTAAAAAGGCTCGCCATTTGTCTTACCTACGTGACAATTATGATGGCATCAAAAAATTTGAGGCCTTTTCTGAACTCACCTGTTTACGTACCTTCTTACCTCTAACGTTGTCATCTCGTGGGTGGTGTTATTTGACCAGTTATGTTTCTATTGAATTATTGCCAAAATTACGATGCTTGAGGGTGCTCTCATTGAATGGTTACGGCAAAATCGAGATATCCAATTCAATTGGTGATCTGATCCATCTACGGTATCTTGACCTGTCTCACACTTGCATCACCAGATTGCCCGAATCAACGACCACTCTTTACAATTTACAGACATTGTTGTTGGAAGGTTGCGAATGTCTAGAAAAACTACCTTCAACATTTGGGAACCTGGTCAACTTACGCCACCTCAATATTTCTGAAGGAAGATCACTAAAAGCAATGCCTTCGAATATAGGCAAATTAACTTGTCTTCGAACATTGTCTGATTTCATTGTGGGAAAAGATTGTTGCTCAGGATTGAAGGAGATAGAATTTTTGTCTCATCTTGGAGGGACCCTCTGCATTTCAAGATTGGAGAACGTGATTGAGCCAGATTATGCAAGGGACATGAATTTAAGTGGTAAGCCCAAGCTTGATGCGTTGTCGTTGGGATGGAGTGAAGACATTGATGAATCAAGGGACAGAACAAGTGAAAAAGAACTTCTTAACATGTTACTGCCTCACAATGCTTTGAAGGAGCTCACTATTAGGTGTTATGGGGCTACAGAATTTCCGACCTGGTTAAACAATCATTCGCTTCCGAATTTAGTGTTCTTGACTATTGACAATTGTAAAAAGTGCACGTCATTGCCATCATTGGGAAAACTTCCGGCACTCAGAGTCCTTTCGATCAAGGGTATGGCTAGTGTGAAGAGTATTGGTCCCGAAATTTGTGAGGATTGTCCGTCACAATCTTTTAGATCCTTGGAGACCCTGAATTTCGAGAATATGGTGGAGTGGGAGAATTGGAGTCCTTGTGAAGCATTCTCAAACTTGCGTGAACTCTCTATTAAAAATTGTCCCAAGTTGTCGGGAAATTTACCAGATCGCCTTCCTTCACTTGAAAATGTTGAGATAGATAGATGTTTGAATTTAATGGTCTCAGTTTTGAGGTTTCCAGATCGATGCAAAATAAAAATTGAGGGATCAGAAGGGGTGGCATGCGAAGGAAAAGTTGATTTTAGCTCCCTAAAATTTAAGGATCTTTCAACAATTTCAGAATTTGAATCTCGAATAAAAGTGTTAATTACAATGGGTGCGCTGGCAAATGTACAAAAATTAGAGGTTCACGGATGCAAGGAACTGATGCATTTGTGGTCAAACGCGGTGGTATCATTTCCGCCTCTCCCACATCTTGATTATCTGAAGGTTTCTAATTGTCCAGAACTAGTTTCGTTGGTTGCTAAAGCCCAGCTTCCTCCAGCTCTGAAGGAACTAAATATAGAGGATTGTGAAAATATTCGGATTTTGATAGACGAGGATGATACCAACAGCTGCGGCAGCAGCGGTGACAACAGCACATCTCTTCTTCGTAGGTTGATGATTCATCGGTGTCCCTCCCTCAAATTCCTTATATCAAGCGGTGAGTTACCCGCAGCACTTGAAACATTATTGATTGATTCATGTCCAGAGCTAGAGTTAATAGCGAAGGAATTACATCATAATTCATTGCTTAAATCCATTAAAATTTCTGATTGTGGAAACCTTAAATCCTTGCCCACCGGTATACACGGTCTCAGCCATCTAAGCGATGTTGATATTCTCTGTTGTCCGAGTCTCGATTTCTTCCCGGACGGAGATTTGCTATCTGTCAACCTGAAAACTCTGCATCTTGACAGTTGCGAGAAAACGCAGGTCGTGGTCAATCGCATACACACCTGCACCTCTCTTCAATCTTTGAGAATGACGAAATGTCCAAGAGTAATTGTATCCTTTCCAGAAGAAGGTTTTCCCACCAACCTAACATATCTTTCGATCCATGATAGCATTATCGCTCAGGGCTTGTTTGAGTGGGGATTGCACAGGTTTACCTCTCTCAAACAACTTCGAATTTGCGATGGATCTTCGCACCTGCAGGTGTCCTTTCCGGAGATGAAGCTGCCTACTTCTCTAACCGAGTTGACCATCGATAACTTTCCGAAATTGAAATACTTGTCTCCTGAGGGCTTTCGAAACCTCACATCACTTGAAGACCTGGAAATCTCAAATTGCAAAACACTCGCGTCCTTTCCAGAAAAGGGCCTACTACCCGCACTCCGAAGACTTACCATTTTTGATTGTAAAAAGTTGACGTCATTTACAACAAACTGTCTGCCTCTCTCACTCGGGGAACTTTATATCTACAAATGTCCTCAGTTGGAAGAATGGTGCAAGAAAGATCGAAAACGGGAGGGGTCTATGATAGCCCACATCCCTTGCGTTTCATTGAACGATTGTTGATTCCTGTTGTAAATTTCTTATGTAAATCTAGCTTCTCAGGACTTAATTGCTAATTCGAGTATTAGTTTCACGTTTCTAGGTACATTTGAAATTTCCGGTGCGGATGGTGGATGAATACTGACAAGTTTGTGTGAAGCTTTCGTTGAAATTTATATGGATGTTAGAAATGAATGGTTCATTGATAGAACAATTTAAATATTTATTTTCAGAGTCTAAAACCAGGATTCATATATCCTAAAGTTTATGCAATTTAAAAAATATACATCACAACTTACTCATAATATTCAGTAAAAAGTCGGTTCTATAAACTATATATCCTTCATAATATATTGAAGAAAAACAGAGTTTGAGAAAAAACTATCTCAAGAGATTTTGTTGAAAACTTAATGCAAATAAATATAATTTCTTAATCTTAGAAGAGGTTAAGTTTGTTGACCTCGGTAAGATGGTGACGATCGATACATGAGTATGAAAGGTGAATGAGTTAATTCCCTTTAGTTTTTCTGAAATTTATTTCTATTTTATCATTGCCCCTGGCCTGATCATTTTCTTAACCATTAAGTAAAAAAAATTAAAAAACTAAAACAAGCGGTAGAAAAGTGGGAGATGGATGGTAAATCTATCTTTTTTCAAGTCTAAAATAGAACCCTGAGTTGATTCAAGGCTCCAAACGAAGTTGCACCTATCTATGATATATGCACTCTCAATTGTTCCCCTCCTTTTGTCACATACACTGTTCAAAACTACTAAAACATGTTCCTCTCTGATCATATAAAATTTTTGTTTCTTCCAACCGAATTAAAATTGTGTAAAAATTGGTTTAAAAAATTGTGTGAAGATTATAAATGGTTCATGGATTTTAGTACTAAAAGTCTCTAGATTTTAATAAAAAATAGTAATTAATCCCTAAATCTTAGCTTCAGTCCATCTCAAAGAATAATTATTATGTCGAAATTTTGAGTGTTATTTACCCAAAAAAAAAAAAAAAGAATTTTGAGTTATAATAAAATATTTTGATATTTGAAAAGGAAAATAACAAAAAACCTAAAACCTAGAAAAAGATGAAAGTTTTTTTGGCTTTTACCGTTGTTAGTTTTTAATTTTAATTTTTTGTTTCGACCAAAAATAAAATAAAACTTTTCAAATCATATCACTTAATTATTATTAAAATATAATAATTAATTTAATTCTAAAATAAAATAATATTAAAATGTTATATTTTGATAATATTTTTATTTATCTTTTAACACATTCAATTCTATTCAAAGTCCTGCGGGGGATGGCTCCCTTCCCACGGCCCATCCCTATTCTAAAAAAAATATATTTAAAAAGTTTTGAAAAATATGTTTTTTTTTATTATAATCTTCTAAGATGGGGGAGGGATGGCCCCCTCCCCACGGGACCACTCCTACTCAAAAAAGAAATTATTTTTTAAAGAAAATTAAAAAATATATTTATTTTTTTTATGATTTTATAAGATAATATCAATTTATTTTGTGTTGGACCCATCTCTAAAAATTATTTTGGTATTCCTCTACAAAGTTAATCTAATTAAAAAATAAAATACATCTTATATCAAATAAAATGATATAATAATCTGATGACATATTTTTATTATAGATAAACAGTCGGTTCTATAAAGTATATATCCTTCATATACATATATTGAAGAAAAACAGAGTTTGAGAAAAAACTATCTCAAGAGAGATCACAAGTTAAACAAAAAATAAATATTAGTGAATATTAGTAAAAAGTCGGTTCTATAAACTATACATCCTTCATATATATATATATATATATATATATGTATATATTCCTCTTAAGTTTTCAATAAATATTTTTGTATATAATTCATTACGTTTTATTATAATTGATTCCTTCGTCAGTTTCCTGTTACCATGTGCATCAATTCTGAAATTGGTCTAACTATGTGTTATGATCAGTTAAATATTTCTGAACTCATTATTGATTATGATCTCATTTAAGGATGTTAACCTCATTACTCCTTTTTCTTTTCTCCTGCTTGTTAACTGATTAAATTTATCACAAATTTTTCGTTACAGATTGAGAAATTTAGTTCGTTAATAGTTTTCATCAATAAGCCTATAACAGTGGGATTCCCTTCCCCTTGAGAGCTAATCCAACTCTTTATTTTGTTAAAGAATTAATGCCGATAACAGTGGGATCTATCATATAATTTCTGGTCCTGGAATTGTTTATGGATTGAAGTTAGAAGACATCAATGCCTCAAAGAATAATTTTACTCTAATTTGAGCACTCTCTGGACTGTTTTCAGGGCTTGCCTCGTGGTAGGGGCTCTGTTTTCAGGGCTTGCCTTGTGGTAGGGGCTCTGTTATAAGCTTTTCAGGGATTGAAGTTACCAGGCATGTGGTCTGGTAAAGATCTTATAGTAAATTATTAGGTTCATCTTGAATCCTTCAACATGTGACATTATAGCAAACACACTTTTATCAACATAATAAATTACACACTAATCCAGAGTTGTCCTGTCCTGGTGTTGAGTTATATGATAGATATGGCAATAAGACAAACTGCCATGTTACCGAAAGTTATCCCTCCTGCCCTTCTCAATGCTGAAAAAAGTCTCTCCCCACTAGTCCTCTGTCAACTGAAACGCATACCCAAGCATCTCTCAACAACACCAAAAATCAAAACTAAAATTCGAAACTAAAGTAAAAGAAAGAGAATCATTTCTAAGCAGTTCTAAAAATGCTCATGTTAATATAACTACACAAAACTCATTGTCAAATTTGATACTGTTTTGATACATAAGTTGTCTAGAAAGTAAGGAGTTAGTAGCAATGTGTATTTTGAGAATGATCAAATTTTGCTTAATCTCTTTCTTTATTTGCTAATATAATTCCAGAATAAAGTTTATCCCTGCCCTCTAGCTAACAAGTTTAGATTAAAAATTCACAAAAAACTAGAACAAAAGTTTATCCTGCTTTCTATGCATCCAAATTTTAAAAATAATAATAATAATAAGAGAAAGGAAAAGAAGACCTGATTTTCAATGCACTTGCCACTGTCTTGCAGAGCAAAGAACATAGTTATAATCTAATGCCATTATTTCTGGACTGCGCCAACAAATTTGTATTTATTTTGATACAAACAATTGTAAATATAAAATTTACAAAGACAATTCTAAGTAAGAATCTTATAATTAAGGCTAATTGTTAGAGAGTATTAACATGGAATTTAATGGCTGTTACATCCTTGATTTGAGGCTGAGAATCTGCTTCCATTTTCTTTTGCTTGATTTGAGGATTCTTCCGTTATAAACCATGCAACCAACCAAATTATATACTTTCCACACATAAAAAGACATTATCTTGTTTACCTTTCCAAAATTTTCCCAGGCATAAAGAGCAATGGCGAACAAACAAAAACATGGAAAGCTATCAGTCAATTCTCAAAGTTCATAAACTCGTGAAGGGGTAAAAGTGGAAAATCAATTAACAAAGAAACCATTATTCACCAAATTATATTCCTTAACTCAAGACGCCTTACTAAAATCAGAATAAAAATTCTAAATATAAGCCTTACACTCTTCACACCATTTAATCAAATAATTTTACTTTTTTTTTTCTCGTTTGTTCTACACTTAAAAGACTCTTATTACCTAGCTAATTAGTAATTAGGTAAGTAGAAGGCAACAAGGCCTCAAGAATTTGAAAACTGCTACAAATACAAAAAGATTACACAAAGAAAAGCTCACAAATTGATATAGTTTTATAGCATTTGTTAGATCTACTTTATAATAAAAATAACTTTACAATCTTTTAACATTTGAAACATTATGGATTTGTTCATGTCATGAGTTAAGAGTCAGTAGCAACGGAATTACATCATAATTCGTTGCTTAAATCCGTTGTCATTTTTAATTGTGGAAAGCTGAAATCCTTACCTACCGGTATACACAGTCTTAGCCATCTAAGCGAGATTATAATTGAGGGTGGTCCGAGTCTCGATGTCTTACCGGACGGTGAGTTGCTCCTAGCCAACTTGACAAGGTTTCATCTTGTCAGCTGCGAGAAAATGCAGGCCGTTGTCAATTGCATACACACCTGCACCTCTCTTCAGCATTTGAGAATGGGGAAATGTCAAAGAGTAGTTGTATCCTTTCCAGAAGAAGGTTTTCCCACCAACCTATACAACTCTTTCGATTTCTGATAGAAGTATAGCTCAGGGCTTGTTTGAGTGGGGGTTGCACAGGATTACCTCTCTCAAACGTCTTCGAATTTGCGATGGATCTTCGCACCTGCAGGTGTCCTTTCCAGACATGAAGCTGCCTACTTCTCTAATCGAACTGGTGATCGATAACTTTCCGAATCTGGAATACTTGTCTCCCGAGGGCTTTGGAAACCTCACATCACTTGAAGTCCCGTGTATCGTGAATTGCAAAAAACTTGCGTACTTTCCAAAGAAGGGCTTATCTCCCTCACTCCGAAGGCTTTCAATTGTTGATTGTAAAAAGTTGACTTCATTGACAAAGAACTGTCTGCCTCTCTCACTCCTGCAACTTTCAATCTGCAGATGTCCTCTGTTGGAAGAATGGTGCAAGAAAGACAGGGGGGAGGGGTTTAAGATAGCCCACATTCCCTACGTTTCATTTGATCGTTATACGCTGATGCTGCGATCCCGTGTAACTTTGTAACCATTTAATAAAGCGACGATGAGGCGTTCCCCAATTAAAGCTCGCATGGCATATAGATGTAATATGTTATTGCTAATTGCATTAATCATGCTAGAGATTAGACACACAGATAGAAGTGAGTTTTATAATATGCTTATGCGATTTAAAAATATACTTCACAATTTATTAGCAATGATCAGTAAAAAGTTGGATTCTGTATACTATCGTTCATACCTGTTAAACAATATCACATGAGCTTTTTGATCCTCTAACCAGAAACATCCACAACAAATTGCTTTTGCAAATCTTGTTAGTTGTTTTTCATGATCACTTTTACAGAGCAGGACCTTATTTTCTAGAGCGACGAGTAAAAAAAAAAAAAAAAAATACAAAACCGAGAGATGTGGAGGTCGATTAAGTATTGGATCAGCTGGGTGGGTTTTAAACTTAAGGCTGCCTCTATTTTACATCGAGAGATGTGGCAATTTTGAATATGCTGCAGGTACCAGTTAAGCGGCTTAAACAGAAAAAGTTTAGTGCAGTTTCTTGGCAAAAATCGAATTTGGAATGGTTAAAATTGAATGTTGATGGTAGTAGGAAAGGGAATCCAGGGGAGTTGGGTGCAGATGGTGAGTTGCGAAATGATAAAGGTTTTTTGCAATTTGCTTTTGCTGCTAGTATTGGTATTGGTTCTAATAACAAAGCAGAATTGATGGCTTTACTGCTGGGGCTTCGAAACTGTAAGAAAATGGGTTTTTATTATGTTATTGTTGAGATGGATTCGATGCAAGTGGTTTCATGGTTGAGAGAGGGGAGTCGTAGTTAATAGTATTGAGAGGACTTTTGGGAGGAAATAAGGTGTCTGATGCAGGGCTTTAATATCCGGTTTCAACATGTTTTCAGGGAAGCTAATATTGCAGCAGATTGTCTGGCTCGAATGGGTGGAAATGGCTGATACAATATCTAGTCTTCGGTTCAAACTCTTCCTTTCCAGCTTATTGGTATCATTAGAACGGATCGATATGGCTTGTCTTACTTAAGACAGGTTTGATGATTCATAATAGATTCGAAGTGGCCTCTGATTTACTATATTCAGTTTAGCAAATTGTTGGTAGTGCTTGCAGGGGAGGAGTTTAGGTGCAGGGTATACGGTTTTGTCTTTGTACGTAGTGATTCAATAGTTCTTTTTTGGAATAAGTCGTTGATGCATGGTTTGTATAAGGTATTCCTCTACCAAAAATGAGAGTTTTTAATAAGAATGGGGGATCTCCTCCTCGTTTATTTTTTAAAAAAGAACAAAAAAAGAAAAAAGAAAAAGAAAAAAAGAAACCTTGGGTGAAATGTATTTTCAAAGAGTACATATTTTTGTGTATCCATGGTTAGTGTGATTGAAATTGTGGCACTTCTACGGTGGTTTTTGGTTGGATTAACCACGAAAATTCAATCTCTTCCTAGCAATGTTATAATTCATTGACAGCAAGACAATAATTTGTTTTCATCTATAGTTTTTTTAAGTTATTCCTTTCCTTTGAAAGTTTACATTTCTAAAACAAATAAGTTTTTCTCTAAAACTCTTGTGTGCTGCATGTTAAGAGCACACGCTTTGTAGATTGAGATTGAATTGGAGTGGTTACTTGCAGAAATGCGTTTGAAAATAGAGCAATAATAATTTCTCTATTTTCCTTCTTTGGATATATTTTTTTTTTTCCTGTTAAATTTAATTTTGAGTCATTAAAAGAAGGATGAATAGCAAAGTTTGTGAAAGAACTTCCGTAGAGCACACAGCTGAAACATCATTTTCTATCATTTTTTAATAAATTAATGACGTTGTAAGAGTTATCACTTACATTACATAGAAGAACAAGAGAAAGGGAGAGATGGAATGAACAAAGAGAAGTTGTTTAGTAAGAA
Organism: Platycarya strobilacea; assembly: GCA_036898215.1. Classification (NCBI taxonomy): domain Eukaryota; kingdom Viridiplantae; phylum Streptophyta; class Magnoliopsida; order Fagales; family Juglandaceae; genus Platycarya; species Platycarya strobilacea. The sequence goes on along the minus strand of CM072551.1, from coordinate 39,297,863 downwards.
CAAGAATATGCAGAGGAGTGTTTACTATAAATAATCAATCAATAGTAACGGTATATGCCTAAGTTGAGATGTAGAATGTAACATGTCAGTGGAACATCTAAATGGTTAAACATGAATCTCAATGTACCTATAGACCCTACAATTGCCCTTATGCTGGATCACGGGACTTATTTATTTGTAGATGAATTATAGTCTGGTGATGCTAATCCTTTCTTTTGCGTTCGAGCATGAGCTTTGGATACTAAAGCAATTGAATTGGGATACAGGAGCAAGAGGGAAAAAAAAAACTTTGATAGAGACAATGAGATCAGCTATCTTCTATTCCTTAATTTTATGTCAAGAATTATAGATAGCCTTGTAGTCCTCTCCTCATCCCTTGTCCAAATGAAGGGCCACTTGTCCTATTCAAAACGAGTAATTGATCCAAACCCAATACCTAGGATGCTTTGAGTTGGGCTTAACTTTGCCCCCAAATGAGCAGGGGGTTGCAAATGATGGATTTTTGTCCTTTTTCATTATGGGTGTTCATCCGGGTCGGATAAACCGATTTTGAAATTGTATTTATTTTTTAATAAATTTGACACTTTTGTTTAAAATGTTTAAAAAAATTTTGCATCCAAATTTCAGATTTCTAAATTCAAAATCTGGATGAACACTCATATTTTTTATACTGTTATTCTCCACACTCATATTTTTCATACTGTTATTCTCTGCAATATGAGCTATAATTGCCCCCAAGAGGACGGTATAGGCGTGGTAGCCTTTTCTTCTTTTTTGCTAAAGGTGGATGCCATTTTCGATAGCTTTATGCTCTCTCAATTGTTCCCCAGCTTTTCTTATATAAAATAAATAAATAAATAAAAATTGCTCCCCTGCTTTTGTCACATGCATACTGTTTAAAACTACTAAAACGTGATCCCTATAATCATATAAAAATATTATTTCTAGTGCAACCCAATTAGTTTTTTTTGTATTAAAAACTTATTGTGCTGTAAAAAGTATAATAACTGTTCGAATACCCGTTTGCTACTAGTTGCGTCGACAGTTAACTACCATTCAAAAAGTGATGCAACTGGCTTCTTTTTGCGTCGATTTTCAAAAGGACGGAAATATTTTGGATGCAAAAAGTAAATTTTCTTGTTGGATCTCTTCTTTGATTTTTTGCAAGTTATTCCTCTCCTTCAAAATGTATTTCTATTTTATCATTGGCCGGCCCCTAGCCTGATTGCTCGTGTTTTTGTTGTTTGCAATGGGATATTTTATAAATATATTGGATTGCGATGATATGGTAAGTTAATGCACACATAATTTTTGGTCCTGGAATTGTTGATGGACTAAAGTTGGAGGTATCAACTAATTTTTCACGTTGACTTTAACATAAAATATGGCACTCTTATTACCTAGCTTATTAGGTAAGTAGAAAACAACCAGGCCTCAAAAGAAATTTACTCTTAATTTAAGTACTTTTTGGTCTATTTTCAGGACTTACCTCGTGGTAGGGGCCTCTTATTGCTCGTTGAAATGCGCTCAATTGGTAATCTTGCTTAAAGGAGATCATGTTAAAAATCACATAGGATGAGTACTTGTCAAAACTATCCGATGATCGACAACCGTTATTACAAGTTGCATTTCTCTCTCTCTTGTTATTACAAGTTGTCACAAGCTTTCATTAATAAGAGTAAATGATATTTCAGTTCATCCATGATAGAGATAATGATATAATATAGGCTGTGGAATTATAAAGGCAACAAAACCCGTGGTAGTAGCTCGTGAACACCGTTTACAAGGTTGGGATGCATACTTGTTGAAATGCACCTAAGACTTTATTAGGTCTGGTTCCCAAGTTTACTTCCACTTGTATGATTTTTGATTTGATAGATGAGTGTGGATTTCGCGTTAGTGAGACCTTGAGTGAGATGAATTTTTAAAGAGCATGTATTTTTTCTTATGTCCATTCTTATCTCCTACTTTTCCCCTCTTATCCCTAGGCCTGGTGGGTTGGGCCCAAACTAGAGCTCGAATATTTCACACCCACACAATTACAAGTTTACAATATCCATATTCTGTAAGTTATGATCAATGCTGACTTCTTCTTTTCTCCACCTTTTGGTATATTTTTTCTTCTTTATTTCTATCTTTTTTAATTCTTCTCTTCTCAAAATATGAGCAAATTGGAAAAAGACTTGATTTCTTATTTAATTATAATGAATTATATATGATCGTCCCTTGCTAATAGATCTATTACATTATAGCAGTTTTTTTTCCAAATTTTCTTCATTCCTGACGTTGTGTTTCACTGGTAGAACAATAATTAAATACTTATCAAAATAATCTGATGACAAACGTTCCCTAGATTTTCAATTTGCATTTCTTTCTCGTGTATTAATGAGAGAGAATGATATTTCAAGTCATCCATGTGAGCATGATAGAGGTGGTGACATAATAATTGTTGGCCGTGGAGGTAGCTCGTTAGGAATTCTGTCGGCAAGGACAAGATGCAAACTTGTTGAAATGCATGAAGACTATTAGGTCTGGCTTCGAGTTTTCTTCCGTTTGTATGTATTTTTTTTTTAATTTTGTTCCTCACCTTAATTAGTAAGTTTACATGTTTTTCTAAAATAAATAAGTTTTTCTGATCAAGCTCTTATCAGGTGAAAAATACCAGTTTTTTTTTTTAAATGTGAACAAAATATGTACATAGATTTATAAATTATCATTATTTCTCAGCTTGTTTATAAGGCGGCCTTCCAACCATGACCTTCACATTTAGACTGCGTGACAAATCCGAGTACGGCAAGGAGCACTCATTTTCTCCTATTTTTCGTAGTTGCTCCTCTTACTTATATTATCCTTGCATACCTTTCTCTTTTGTGAATTTTCATATCATAGAAAGTGCGAGGAAGAGAGAGGTAATGGATTCCATCAGTAGATACAACCACGGCAAAATTACAACCCACCTTCCCCGAAATAGATAGCCAACAACCAATGAATTAGACTTCAGATTAATAATCCAACAAATTTGTTATATATATATATATATAATAGTGAAATGCTAAATTCACAAATGGAAATTCCAGATGCTCCTTTACTTTTTTAAATTTTTTTTATTTTTTATTTTTGCATATAATAATTAAATATATATCTTATAATCAGGGGCGGAACCAGGACTTAATGTTTGGGGGGCGATCGATAAAATGTGATATATAAATTTTAAAAAAATGCTTATTAGTGAGAGAAGTATTACATTTCGTTGTTATCAAACTTTTTAAACATATTAGTTTTTGAATTATTCAAGATTTTTTTTAAATAATTTGTTCTTAACTTGTTCATATTTTTTATGATTTGAAAAAAAAATATAGATAAAAAATAAATATAAAAAATTTCTAATAACTAATAATATATCGCTATTAGATTTTTAACAATATATATATCATAATCATACCATTAAGTTAGAGTAAGACTATTTGAGTGAGTATAATTAATTAATTTTAACAATCATATAAATTTACAATTATTTTTTATAAAATTAAACTGTTAAAATAATTATGAGATTAGGTGAGTTAAAATTTAAATTTTAATAAAATTAAAAATCAAAATAAAATTATATGTATATTGGAATTTAAGAGAAAAATTTTAATAAAAATTTAGGAGGAAATTTTTAATTTTTTTATAATTTGAGAGATAATTATATATTATATATATGTGAATATATATACTATATATATAATAGATCAATATTTTAGAAAATCTTGGGGGGCCGTAGCCCCTCCAACCTTGAACGTGGGTCAGCCCCTGCTTATA
>CM072551.1:39139062-39286562 GCA_036898215.1 Platycarya strobilacea | reverse complement strand
AATTAGTGTTATTGACTATTGAAAATTGTAAAAAGTGTACGTCATTGCCACCATTGGGAAAACTTCCATCACTCAGAGTCCTTTCGATCCAGGGTATGGCTAGCATGAAGAGTATTGGTCCTGAAATTTGTGGGGATTGTCCGTCACAATCTTTTAGATCCTTGGAGACTCTAAATTTCAAGAATATGCCGGGGTGGGAGAATTGGAATCCTTGTGAAGCATTCTCAAACTTACGTGAACTTTCTATTAAAAATTGTCCCAAGTTGTCGGGAAATTTACCAGATCGCCTTCCTTCACTTGAAAATGTTGAGATAGATGGATGTTTGAATTTAGTGGTCTCAGTTTTGAGCTTTCCAGATCGATGCAAGATAAAACTTGAGGGATCAGAAGGGATGGTGTGCGGAAGAGAAGTTGATTTTAGCTCGCTACAATTTAAGGATCTTTCAACAATTTCAGAGTTTGAATCTCAAATGAAAGTGTTAATTTCAATGGGTGCTCCGCTGGCAAATGTACAAAAATTAGAGGTTAACAGATGCAAGGAACTGACACATTTGTGGTCGGATATTGCGGTGGGATCGTTTCCGCATCTCCCACGTCTTCGTTGTCTTCACGTTCGTGATTGTCCAAAACTAGTTTTGTTGGTTGCTAAAGGCCAGCTTCCTCCAGCTCTGAAGGAACTACATATATGGAAATGTGAAAATATTCGGATTTTGATAGACGAGGATGAGTTACCCGCAGCACTCGAAACACTACAGATTAGTTCATGTCCAGAGCTAGAGTCAATAGCGAAGGAATTACATCATAATTCATTGCTTAAATCCATTTCCATTCGTTCATGTGGAAACCTTAAATCCTTACCCACCGGTATACATTGTCTCAGCCATCTAAGCTATGTTGATATTCTCTATTGTCCGAGTCTGGATTTCTTCCCGGACGGAGATTTGCTCCCTGCCAGCCTGACAAGGCTTTGTCTTGCCAGCTGCGAGAAAATGCAGGTCGTGGTCAATCGCATACACACCTGCACCTCTCTTCAATCTTTGGGAATGGGGAAATGTCCAAGAGTAATTGTATCCTTTCCAGAAGAAGGTTTTCCCACCAACCTAACATCTCTTTCGATCCATGATAGCAGTATCGCTCAGGGCTTGTTTGAGTGGGGATTGCACAGGTTTACCTCTCTCAAACGTCTTCGAATTTGTGATGGATCTTTGCACCTGCAGGTGTCCTTTCCAGACATGAAGCTGCCTACATCTCTAATCGAACTGATGATCGATAACTTTCCGAAATTGAAATACTTGTCTCCCGTGGGCTTTCGAAACCTCACATCACTAGACTTCCTGTGTATCTCAAATTGCAAAAAACTAGCGTCCTTTCCAAAGAAGGGCCTACTTCCCTCACTCCGAAGGCTTTCCATTGCTGATTGTAAAAAGTTGACGTCATTACCAACAAACTGTCTGCCTCTCTCACTCCTGCAACTTTCAATCTACGAATGTCCTCAGTTGGAAGAATGGTGCAAGAAAAATCGAGGAAAGGAGGGGTCTATGATAGCCCACATCCCTGACGTTTCATTTGACGGTTATCCTTGCCTGCCGTAAATTTGTTATGTAAATCTAGCTTCTTAGGACTTAATTGCTAATTCGAGTATTAGTTTCACATTTGTAGGTACATTTGAAATTTCGGGTGGGGATGGTGGATGAATAGTGACAAGTTTGTGTGAAGCTTTGGTTGAAATTCATATGGATGTTAGAAATGAATGGTTCATTGATAGAACAATTTAAATATTTATTTTCAGAGTCTAAAACCAGGATTCATATATCCTAAAGTTTATGCAATTTAAAAAATATACATCACAACTTACTCATAATATTCAGTAAAAAGTCGGTTCTATAAACTATATATCCTTCATAATATATTGAAGAAAAACAGAGTTTGAGAAAAAACTATCTCAAGAGAGATCACAAGTTAAACAAAAAATAAAAATACAATCGAAATATATATATATATATATATATATATATATTTTAGAACAGTTTTTTTAACGGGAAAAATTCAACCATCCCTCATGTAAGATCAATATTTTGAATTTTCACAATACATATATATTCCTCTTAAGTTTAGAATATTTTTGTATATCATTCATTGCATTTTTTTCATAATTATAATCGATTCCTTCATCAAAATCCTGTTAATAATAGATTTCACAGTTTCCTCTAATTACTTCGTTATGGCACACATATCTTAACTATTTAAAAAAGCTATGATGAGGCGATGCCCAATTAAAACCAGCATGACATATAGATGTAACCAGAAACATCGACAAGAAATTGCTTTTACAGAGCGACGAGTAAAATCAATCGAAACATACATATATATATATATATATATAAAAATTATAGAACCAAGTAAAATCAATCTCTGAATTTTCACAATTTCACAATACATATTCCTGATCTCAAGTTTTCAATATTTCTGTTATATTATTCATTGTGTTTTCCCAGAATTATATATAATTGATTCTTTCGTCAGATTCCTGCTAATAACACAGTTTTCATGCAAATATTATGGCACTAGTGATCTAATTATAAATGACTTGGATGGAGATTTTTTTTTTACGGAATTTAATTTCTTGTCGCAATAAAATCATTTGAGGATGTTAACCTCATTAGTCGTTTTTCTTTTCTTCTGCTTGTTAACTGAACAAATTTATCACAATTTTTCGTTACAGATTTAGAAACTTAGTAAGTAATAGTTTTCATCATTGCTTGGAAATGAGTGTCGCAGGAATTACACTGCAAATGTATAACTGAGATAGTTTAGATAATACATTGCAGATCGGCTGCAAACAAACGTCTACTATGTGAACTCCTGCTATAAATGTCTTCAGAATCAAGTTAAAGCCTTCACTTGTAATCAATGTCGGCCTGCCAAGTTTCTACTTTTAAGCACAAGATTCCCGTTAGCAAGAAATGAATTGTATTAATGAACATCAAGCAGATTATGAAATACAGAACTGGAAATTTATATCATGTAGTCATGCCTTTTTTTTTTTTTTTGTAAACAGCAAAAAAGTTGTCATAATTCTTACAATAAATTACATAATAAGAATTTAATTTCAAATTGATCCATTCAAAACATTAATGAATGAATAATTGTTTTTTCGTTTTCGTTTTTTGATAATTGATTATAAATAATAATAAACAACAACATCCACCTCAATCTGAAGTACATCCAGGAACTTTCTTCATATATATTTTGATAACAGTACTACACATAAACTCGAGTTTTCAGTATCCAAGTCAAAGAGATGCTCTGCAACATATTCACCAGTTCAACACGCCATGAAGAGAACAATCTTCAAGAAAGGAACCTCATATGGTCCCATTTCCATATTCTTATGGCCTCTACTTCACTAAACATCCCAGCTTGGACAAGAAGATCTAAAGCGAAATACTAAAATCATGGTTAATTAAATTAAGATATTGGCGTAGAAGTTCTAGCAACACACTTGGGAACAAACAAATAATAAACCCACAAATGTGATATCAACTGGTTAGGGACTTAGAAACCCTTTATTCAATACATCATCACAAACAAATAGCATTGAAAGTGAGATAACTAAACTGAAAAAGCATTTAATTTTTTGCATCTTGTAATCAAGGAAAATAGAAAGTTTATTGAAGGAGGGAAGAATATATCCTAAGAAATGGGGTAAATTAGAAATTTGAAGAATGCTTGCCTTCCCAAGGGCGACTGATTACAAGACTCCTTGATCACCTTCTTCTAGAGTTGGGGTTTTGGGATGAAGGGGAAGGGGAAGGGGCAGGCTAGGATTAGGGTTCGAGATCTATACCTGAAGAAGGGTTAACGGCGAGGCTTCGAAGGACGCATGCTTTGAGGGAGGGAGACACTTCGAGATAACCCACCTGATGCAGGTAACCCACAAAGATTTGAAGACCACGAAGCTAAAGACGAGCTCGAGAAGAAGAGAAGAAGAGAAGAAGACGACACTGCGAAGCCGAAGACCTCGAGAAGAAGACCACACTAGTGCCAAGACCACTGACCAGAGTTCTAGAAGTAAACGGGAAATCGAAATGGCGAAACCACTATTCTGAAGCAGAGCTCTAGTTATTATCAGACGCAGATGGAACCAAAGAAGTCGATTTGGGTAAAGCTGAAACGAGTTTGAAAATGAACGAGGCTCCTCACGGCCGAAATCCCTCGTTTGAAGATGAACGAGGGAGAAGAAAAATGAGATTTTCTCTTTGATACGGGATTCCGCCTTTTGCCTTCAACTTTTTTAATTTGTTTCTAAAATAACAGTTGACGTGGCATCATGCATGCCACGTCAATAGACTACATCTCGACTGCAACATCTTGACTTTGTATAGTATTATCCTATCTGCGCTGTGAAGTTCGGCGACTTCAAGCTCAAGTCCGGCATTTCCTCCCCCGTCGACATCGACCTCCGCCTCATCATCTCCTACCCGGTCCTTCTCTCCCAAATCTCCCGAACCCTCATCTCCTCCCTCCCTCCCTCCCTCCCTCCCTCCCTCCACCAGCCAAGATGATGTTTGTGGCGTTCCCTGCACCGCCCTCCCCATCACCACCTCTGTCTCAGTCTCCCATCGTGTCCCCTTGCTCACGCGCCGCAAGGAGGTCAAGTATTATGGCTAGGACTGTAATTGAGCTAAATCGAAACGAGTTTTGGCTTGTCGAGCTTGACTGTACTTACAATATTCGACCTTGAGTCTCAACTTGAAATTTTTATTTATTTTTTATTCGAACTCGACTTGATAAGCTAAACTTCCAATTCAAACTCAAGCTCGAGCTCGATCTCGTCCCACAAACGAACTCGAATCAAGTTGAGGTCAATTTTTTTTTTTAATTTTTGGAATAAAATCTAAAAACAAATAAATAAATAAAAATCTAATAAAAATTAATACTTAATATCTAACTAGTTAAAATTTATTCATCATAACAATATGTTATATGCTTACATATATTATTAATAAACACATAATATGATAATCTATATATATATATATTCCATATATGGTTCCTACGTACTTCGGTACTAATATATAAAATTATTAAATTTTATGAATTAATTATTATACAAATTATAAAATATAACATTATATAGACATCAGTAATTATATTACATATTACATATTTAATTACAAAAGTATTATGCTTATATTAAAAATACATTTGCATATATATATATATATAACATATATGTATATATATTTATTGATATATGAATGAATTTTAATCAAGTTGCGCTAACAAGTTAATTCGAGCATAAACAAGCGAGCTTTAACGAGTTTTAGCCAAATCAAGTCGAGTTTTGTTGAGTATGTGTCATTTACTAATCGAGCAAGTTTCTACTTTTAGGAGCGAGTTTTTTTTTTTTTTTTCATGAGTCAAATTTGATTAGAATTTAATCGAGCAAATATCGAGTGGGCTGGCGAATAGACTGATTCATTTAAGGCCTAACTACGGCACCTCCAAGCACAGTTTATAATTTTGTACCGTACCAGCCGGTATGGCCGAAACATGCCATACCGGCCGATTCTTCGATACATGTTATAGGGTTGTACCGTTTTCCAAAATACCGGCTGTACCAGACTGTACCGGCCATATCAGATTCAGCTATTTGATTTATTTATTTTTCGTGTTTTTTACTTCAATTCATACTAGACTAATTACATATATATATTTAAATATATAATTATTCATATATTGACTAGTATTTTGAAATATAATATATATAAGAATTTATATATAGATTATATAGATTATTTCGAAACAGTACACGAAACGATACCAATATTGAAATGTTTCGTATCAGTATCTTGACTGGTACGCTCACTGATACGATATTCAAAACTTTGCCTCCAAGTCCATCGAGGGCATCTTCACCAAGGATTAGACCTGCCTCATCACGACGACCTTGTCACTAGCGGCACCTCCGTGCTCCAGACCGCTGATCCCTTACGCGTTGCCGGACTGAAAGTCTAGGATGCAGTTGTTTTGATCGATCGGGAGCAGGGCGAGAGGGAGAATCTGGAGGATAAGGGGATTAAACTCCACACAATGATTAAGCTGACAGAGATGGTGAGGATTCTGAGGGTGAAGGGAAAGGTGGCGGAGAAGATGGAGAAAATGGTTCAGAAGTTCTTGGAAGAGAATAAGATGGTGGTAGTGCCCAAGTCGGTTACCACTAGGGATTTGGGGTTTGGCGAGAGGGCCAAACTTGCCAAGAATCCTATTGATGGCGTATAAGGAGAGCAATCTATGTCTGGCTACTGATGTTGGGATCGCCAAGGAGTTGCCAGACTTGGCCGAGAAGGCATGGAAAAAATTGAAAATAATATGAAAGCCCTTGTATTAGTTTGTCTGCAAAATTTTAAAAAATTTCTAGGAAAAAGAGAAAAATCTATAGTTTCTGCACAAACAAAAGTATTTCAGTAGAAGGTACTGTAGAGATGATGTAAATTCTTCTACACACGTGGGTTGCTGGGCAGTCTTGTTTACAATCCTAAGGAAGGTGGGTTGGGGCTGAAATACTGTTCCTATGTCATTATTGGTCCAGGCCGGGTAAGAGGCAAAGTCAAAATGTTGTTAGGTATATGCATTAGATGAAGTATCCTTTCTTATTTATTTGTTTAATTATGTAGGCTTTTCTATGTGCCAATCTTTTGATTTTTAATTTATTTCCATTTTTTAGATTGGGGTTAAGCCTCAAACTTGACTGCAGAGATGCACATGAGGTATTTGGAGTAAGCTCACTTTTAAGTTTAATGCTAGTTGGCCCAGAGATATGCATGTTGAAAACCCATGTGGATATTTTGCCCGACTTCACCCCTGAATTTGGCTAAACTTCGTTCGGTATGACTTGCCATTTCTTTTTGTTGGCCACCGCAATATGTACTTTCAAGGTTGAGTTTAATTGGTTTGGACATTTTGCTCTGATGCTGGTGTGGACATTTAGGCCTAGTTTATTTTTACAGATGAGATAAGAAAAATTAAGATAAAAGTTGAAAGTTAAAAAAAATTATTAGAATATATATTTCTAATTTTTTTTTATTTGAAAAAATGGAATTATTTATTTTATTTTTTGTAAAAATTTAAAAAAGTTGTAATAATTAGAGGAGATGAAATAAAAAAAGATGAAAACTTTTTGAACAAGGCCCTAGAATTTGATTGAGTTTGTTGCTGTTCCATGTGTAATGTTCAGCAAAATATACATATATTAATGATAATTTACGTCCTTGTTCACTTGACGGGATTTAAGGAACGAATATGCTCTTTCTCAATTCTTTGCCTTGTATATATGTATATTCATTCCTGCATTTTCAGGTCGCATAGAAATAAATCATTTGAGGATGTTAATCTCATTAGTCATTTTTCTTTTCTTCTGCATGTTAACTGAACAAATTTATCACCATTTTCATTACAGATTGAGAAACTTTGTAATTGTTTTATCATCAGTATCTAAAACTTGGTAATAGATAGTGGCCTGGTTAACATTTTGAAGCTATTTTCCCTTTTCTGAATACAATGCAGCTCTTACGAGTCTTTCTTTAGTAGGATTCCCTTCCCCTTGACGGCTAATTCAATGCTTTATTTCGTTAAAGATTGCCGATAAATATAATTTATTAATCTTTGACGACCGTAAGTTTGCTGACATTGGTAACACGGCTACGATGCAATATGAAGGGTGACTGAGCTTCCCTTTAGTTTTTCTGAAAGGTATTTTTGTTTTATCCTTGGCCTTGGCTAGATCGCTTGAATTTTTGTTGTTTGCAGTGGGATCTTTCGTATATTGGATTGGGCTGATATAATTAATGCTCACATAATTTCTGGTCCCGGAATTGTTGATGGACTAAAGTTGAAGGTCTAAACTAATTTTCTCATGTTGACTTTAACCTGAAATGTGGCTTCATTATTACATACTTAGGTAGATAGAACACACCAAGGCCTCACAAGAATCCTACTCTAATTTGAGCACTCTTTGGATTGTTTTCAAGGTTTGCCTCGTGGTAGGGGTCTGCTATTGCTAGCTGAAATGAGCTCATCTGGTAATCTTACCAAGGGAGACTATACAGCTGCAGTGTTATTCAGCTGGTAATCACTCTGATTTCGTGATTGGCTTCATCTCGGTTAATCCAGCATTATGGCCAGAGGGACCTATAAATCCAACATTCATTCAGGCCACCCTAGGAGTTCAAATGATCACTGGTGGTAATGCACTTGGCCAGCAATACAACACTTCATATTCAGTAAGTTACTACCAACATTGATTTCTTTCTCCCCCTTTTGGTATTCTTTTTCTTCTTTATTTGTCTTTTTTTTTTTCCTCTTGTCAAGAGATGATGAGGGAAAGAGAGAATTAACGGGTGAAGCCTAGTGGACTAAAAAACTTCTATTCTTATATAATTTTAGTTCGAAGTATCTAATGCGCCTACGTAGTGTAGGCACACCTATTTCTATTTGAACTTTGTATTATGGCTGTGCCTATTCTAATTCGATCAAAAAAGCTTTGTTTACCTATAAAATAAATAATAATTCTAATTCAAAAGAAGTAAATTTTGTTGGTGAATTATATATGATCTTTCCCTGCTAATAGATCTATTAGACTTTCGAGATGTGTTTTTTTCTCTCTTGTTATTACAAGTAGTCACAAACTTTCATTAATGAGAGAAAATGATATTTCAGGTAATCTATGATAGAGGTAGTGACATAATAATGGTAGGTCGTGGAATTATAGACAGCAACCGCCAAGCAACTCGTGAATACCGTTTGCAAGGATGAGATGCATATTTGTTGAAATACGCCTAAGACTGTATGTAGCTCTGGTTCCAGGGTTTTGCTTTCGCCTGTATGATTTTTGATTTGATGCACAAGTGAACATCTCACGAAAATGAAACCTTGGGTGCCATGTATTTTTAAAGAGTACATATTTTTGTGCACCCAAATTTAGTGTGATTGGATATTATATTAAATATAAGATTAAAAAAAAAAATAGAATTTTTTTAAGGCCTTCAAATCATGACCTTTGGTTTTGTAGTGCATGACAAATCCCTCGGGTAACTAGTACTGTAATTCACATCCTTTCACGTTGGGATGAACAATTATTTATTTATTTATTTATTTATTTTCAAATTTTAGATCAAAATCATCTTTTTCTTTTTCTTTTTTTAAATTTCACTAATCTTTTCAAAACTTTCATCTTACTCCCTATTTTTTATTTTATTAAAATAATATTTTTATTCCTTTTATTATTATTTATACTCATTTATTTGTATACTCTTTTCTTTTTTCTTTTGGGGAAAGAGTGGAAGAATTTTTTTTTAACTTATTTATTTTTCACTTTTTGTAATTAGTTAATTATTTATTGTACCCTTTTCGATTTTTTATCTGTAATGATTTTTTAAAACTACTTATATTCTCTCTAAATGATAATATTTTTACAAATAGTCATTTTAAAAAACAAATGCATCATGATCTGATGGTGACATTTCATGGTAGATTTTAACTATAATAAATAAGTTAAGAAAAAGTGTAGATGATTGGAAGAAGAAATTGTTTTGTGTTAGATTAAAATATTTGTAAAAGATAATTTAGGGATGAACAATAGCTCCCGGCCATATTTCGAGAGCCAATGTTTAAATCCTAAACCCTTCTCCTAGGCAAGCAGATGGATATGGGTTTTTGTCAAAATTTAGGAAAATTGATGGTATAGGCATCACGAATACTCCAAGTTGCACTCATTTAGGACATGTTTGGTGCTTAAGATGAGACCTAAAAATATCTTATCTTATTTTATTTTATCATATCTTATTCTCAAACATAATTTAAATACAAAACTTTTAAATTAATTATTATAACTTTTTCAAACTAATCACTAATTAGTACAACTATCTCAGATTTTTGATTAAAAAATAAAAAGCAATTCTAAGTTTTTTAAATTTTCAAATAAAATAATATAATTAAACTATATTCTTATAATGTTTTAATTTTATAATATTTTTTATTTAACTTTTTCTCTCTCATTTTTTAAAACCCTAAAAAAAATACTCAACTCAAATTATTTCATTACTTTTCACAAATTATATTAATATTTACAAAAATCTCATCTCATTTTCTCTTATTTTTCCCAGTTACTTGCTCATATTTTAAAAGAACATAACCCATGATCATGACGTGTACCATAGAAAACAAATTAAACAGAAGTTCTACTCCAATATATTCATAATCCAACAAACATATACAACAACTTTTCAAATTAATAATCCAATAACGTTGCCGGCAACGTCAATATAGTACTATTATCCTTGGTTTTTCTCTTTTGTTTCATATCATAGAAAGTGCGAGGAAGAGAGGCAATGGATTCCATGATACCTTACAACCCACCTTACCCGAAACAATAACCAACAACCAATGAAGACTTGTTGGCTTGTGCGAGTGCTTTTATAGCTTTTTTCCAGACGAAACCAGTAACTTCTTTCTGTGAGGGGACAATTATAATTGGGAATAAGGTGTTGAACGCCCATCTTAGTGGTGCCCGCCTACAATTCCTCTATGGGTATCTAAGAAGGAATTGAAGGATGTACAAAATGAAAAGTTGGATTATAGATCCCTCCTTACTCGAACTGTTTCTCCTATGTTAGTTCCTACTAGATAAATACGATGGGTTTGGTAGATTCGTCAGGATTATCCCTGACAAAATGGTAGTGTAATGATCAGGAGTCCTATGAATATTTAATGTTTGGCAGAATAATATATCACATTAAATGCGGTTTGATATAAATATCCAGTAACATTTATTGATTGCCTGAAGGTAATCATATTAAAGGAGATATTATTGAGAAGAAACAAAATCAATAAATGATCCCGGAAAACCCAGGATGTAAAGGGAAATAATCTACTCCCCAATAGTCCTGGATAATTACACGTGTGCCTGATTGATAATTCAGCCCATATAAAGGAAAGAATGTATCACTTGAAAAAAGTACGAACATCTATCAAAAGTTCTCTCTTATTGTTATCTTTAATCTATCTAAATTCTCTAACAAAGGTATCAGAGAGTTCTAAGGATCGATGAACTCAACCCTCCATCTTTTCTGTTGCAGATTAGGACTGAAAATCAAGCCACTACCCAGGAGTGCAGAACACACATCAACACTTTCGACTGGAGAGCTCTTTCTTGCTGCGTTCCTTCAAGTGTTGTTTGACCAATTGACTTCATCCGAGTTGCTAGCCTTTGCACGCCAAGAGGGACTTGAAAAAAAGCTGAACAAATGGCGCAAGACGTTGTTAACGATTCAAAAGGTGCTTGATGATGATGAGGAGAAAGAATTATATGCCGAGAGTATTGCAGTAACGTTGGTGCAAAGGGGCTGCAAAACAGAAAATAGTTAGAGAAGAAGTTTGTTTCAAGGCGCGTTACGAATATTATTTTTCTTAAGACAATATTCGCCCCCACCAATTATGGTATGAATATAGGTTACAAGCAAATTTGCTTCCAAGATACAATAAAATCCGAAACAAGTCCGTTTGTCTAACTACATTATGCACAAACGAAATTAGATTGTGAATACCTTTAGATTTTTCTGTTCAACCAGAGATTAAAGATCTATTCTTCTAGAACAAATAGATCCTAACGTTAAGAATAGATCCTAATGTTAAGTTTCAAAAAAAATAAAAACTTTTAAGAAGAGAGAGAGTTTTGGAATTCGCTTCCAAAATCTCTTAAATTTTGTATGGCATTGGGTTTATTTATAGAGGGTCAAAGGATGTGAATGAAAAGTTATCGCTTTTCATTTTTATGTAATCTGAGCCGAACCGGTATATGTATTAAACCGGTTGCCACCCATCACATGCATTGGACTCGGTCCAGCTGTTACGTTGGTCGTTTTACAACTCATACGGCACCAATTCGAGCTTAGCGGGCGCGCCTTGGGATTTATTTTTCCCCATTTTTCAAGCCTTGCGACGCTTCTGCTGGCACGCCCATTGATGTGCGTCGTACCCCTTGTGCACGCTCATTAGCGTGCGTTGCGCCCTTTGAGGGCCAGCATTGCCTCTTGGCTCTTGGAGAGGCTTCTCCATAAAACAATTAAAACCCCTCTCTCTTGTTCAAGGGGTGATTCGAACACAGTCCCGCTGGGTAAGCCAAGAAGCCAGTATTTGGCTTGCTTCAAATACCCAGTTCTATATAAACATAGGCAACAGTTTACTATTTTTCTTAATTTCTCTATTTCCAAAATAATTCATAACTTCCAAAAATAAATTCTCAAAATATATTAATAAATATAATATAATATTTATTATTTTGAAATATTTCCAACAAGTAATAGAGTGGCTGCTGTTGGAGGATTTGAAAGACTTGGCCTATGACGTGGAGGACACACTCGATGAGTTTGCCACAGAAGCTTCCCGACGCTAATTGAAGGGTAAAAAGCAGGTAAGTACTAGCAGGGGCGGAACTAGAATTTAGTATTTGGGGGGGCGATCGATAAAATGTATGGTATGTGCAAATATAAATAGGGTGATACTACAGTCACCGTTGTATATGCACGGTCCAATGCACTGTTAGTGTAATTTTAATTTTTAGTTTATTTATTCATTTATTTATTGTATCATTTTTTAAATATTCTAAAACATTTTAAAAAAAATAAAAAATTCTGAATATTATTAAATAATATTTACTTAATAATTAAGTCTAAATAAAAAATTAAAAAAAGACAATGGTACATGTGTGTACCAAACGATGCCTTTAGTCTTATCTATATAAATAACGTGTATTTTTTGCACATGACTATATATAAAAATAGCAATCATATGTTATAAAATTGTATTTACAATATTCTCACAATTATATAAATTAGAGTGAGATTAAATAAATATAATCAATTAATTTTGATAATTATATAAATTTATAATCAATTTAAAGTGACAAATGAGCAAGTTAAATTTTGGATTAAGTGAAACTAGATGAATATTAAAATTTAGGATAATTTAAAATTTTAGTAAAATTTTTGGGAGGGACAATTTTATTTTATTTTATAATTGATGGAGCAATTCTAATTATATATATAAAGAATTTTGAATATTTATATAATATATATATTTTTTGAAAAACTTTGGGGGGGCTGCCTAACACAGTTCCGCCCCTGAGTACTAGTAAGGTACGGAATCTCATCCCCGCTTATTTTAGTGGTTTGCCTCCTAATTCTATTATGTTAAGTAGGCTGGACTCAAATATCAAGGACATCAGTGCCTCTCTTCCTTGCACTGTCTGCCCCTCTCACTCCCGTATCTTTTATGTCTACGAATGTCCTAAGTTGGAAGAATGGTGCAAGAAAGATCGAGGACGGGAGGGGTCTACGATAGCTCGCATCCCTTGTGTTTCACTTAGTGGTTATAAGCTATAGCTCTCTTTCGTAAATTTGGTATGTATATAATCTACCTCAAGACTTGAATATTGCTAATAAGAGTACGTAGTATCAGTTTCACATGATTTTTACGTAGGTTTGAAAATTCAAGTGTAGATGATGGATTAGTACTGACAATTTTGTTTCAAGTGTTGCCTGAAAATCGTATGGATCTTAGAAAAGAATATATATATAAGTTGATTGATAGAACAATTTATATTCAGCTTGATTAGTCTTATAGGAAACATGCCCTTCTAAGAAAATTAATTATATTCAGCCATTTTTAGAAGATCATTAATTCAGGGTAATTTTTTTAGCATTAATAATCAAATGTTTATAATAATTTTCTGAGTCTAAAACTGGAATTCATATATCCTAATAATAGAAAACCAATCGAAACGTATATATAATTTATAAAGCAATTTTTTTTTAAAGTGAATATTCATCCATCCCTCAAGTAAGATCAATATATATATATATATGAATTTTCACAATATTATTACACATATATTCCTCTTAAGTTTTCAATAAATATTTTTGTATATAATTCATTACGTTTTCAAGTCTAAAATAGAACCCTGAGTTGATTCAAGGCTCCAAATGAAGTTGCACCTATCTATGATATGCCCTCTCAATTGTTCCCCTCCTTTTGTCACATACAGTTTAAAACTACTAAAACATGTTCCCCTATGATCATATATAAATTTTGTTTTTCTTCCAACCGAATTAAAATTGTGTAAAAATTGATTTAAAAATTTGTGTGAAAATTAGAAATGGTTCGTGGATTTTAGCACTAAGGCCCCGTTTGGATTCGAGACTCTTCTCGATTTATTTCAACTTATCTTCATTTTATCATTACACTTTTTTAATTTCTCATACAAAACACAAATTCATATACACATTTTTCAAATCTTAATTCAACATTTTCAAATTCTAAAATAATAATAATATTAAAAAATAAAATAAATTCATCTCAACTCATCTCATCTCCGAATTTAAATGGGGCCTAAAAGTTTATGGTCTCTAGATTTTAATAAAAAATAATAATTAATCTTTAAATCTTAGCTTCAGTCCATCTTAAAGAATAATTATTATGTTGAGATTTTGAGTGCTATTTATCGATAAAAAATAGAATTTTGAGTGATAATAAAATACTTTGATATTTAAAAAGGAAAATAACAAAAAATCTAAAACTTAGAAAAAGATGCAAGTTTTTTTGGCTTTTACCGTTGTTAGTTTTTAATTTTAATTTTTTGTATCGAGCAAAAATAAAATAAAACTTTTTAAATCAAATCACTTAGTTATTATTAATTTTTTAATAAAATATAAAAAAACAATTTAATTTTAAACTCTTCAAATAAAATAATATTAAAAATTTATATTTTGATAATATTTTTATTTAACTTTTAACACATTCAATTCTATTCGAAGTCCCATACATGGTGCAGACTCAAAACCGAACGATGATTCAGAACTAAGATGTCATCATCCCGTACATGGAGTCCCTAGTACCTAAACTCCACGAGATCTCCGCTGTGAAGTTCGGCGACTAGAAGCTATTTTTCCTTTTCTGAATATAATGTTGTTCTTATGAGTCTTTGTTTAGTAGGATTCCCTTCCCGTTGATGGCTAATTCAACGATTTATTTTGTTGAAGATTGCGGACAAATATAATTTCTGACCCCGGAATTGTTCATGGACTAAATTAGTTGAAGGTCTCAACTAATTTCTTAATGTTGACTTTAATCTGAAATGTGGTTTTATTATTACATAATTAGAATTTATGTAGGTAGAACACAACAAGGCCTCACAAGAATCCTACTCTAATTTGTCCACTCTTTGGACTGTTTTCAGGGTTTGCCTCATGGTAGGGGCCTGTCATTGCTCACTGAAATGGTCAGCTCAATTGATAATTTTGCTAAGGGAGATTATACAGCTGCAGCATTAAAAATTGCACAGGATCACTTTGATTTGGTGATTCGCTTCATTTCGGTTAATCCAACATCATGGCCAGGGGAACCTATAAATCCAGCATTGATTCAGGCCACCCTGGGAGTTCAAATGATCACTGGTGGTGATGCACTTGAAATGCACCTAATACTGTATGAATGTCTAGTTTCGGGATTTGCTTCCGCTTGTATGATTCCTGATTTAATAGATGGGTGAACATCTCGCGTAAATGAAACCTTGGGTGACATTTATTTTGAAAGAGTACACATTATTGTCCACCCAAACTAGTGTGATTGGATATATTAGATTAATTATAAGATTAAAAAATAGGCAAACGGATGGAGGGGCTTTTGTCAAAAAGTTATTTTTTTTAATCAAAATTTAGGAAATTTGATGGCATAAGCATCTCGAATACTTCAAGTAGCGTTCATTCATTCATTTAGGTTACGACTAGATAACGAGGTGATGTTAGATATTCTGTAATTTTATGAATAATAATAATAAAATATTAAATAATAGTGAATAATAATAAAAAGTGAGTAAAAATAAGAATAAAATAAAAAATAATAGTGAAATATAATGAAGATATTCTATTATCCAAACTAGCCCTTAAAATCATTTTCTCCAATTTTCTTTTGCTAAAGTATTAGCTGTATTGGACTCGTCAAAAATTTCTTTCACTCCACCTTAAAATTTAAATTTTATAGTACAGTGATTACGCTTGCACTTTAGAACATATCATTTTATTGTTACCTATAGCCTAGGATTACAATTAGACTCTTAATATGTTTACAACTGATCAATGGACTTCTTTGTTGATTATTTCTAGGTCTTGAGTTGCTATGGCCAGTACTTTTGTCTGTTTTGAAGCTTTCCAACTCGGGGTGGCTCCAGTCTACATAGCATTCTTGTGATTTATGGGTGATGATAATGAGGCAAAGAACTACAGCTACAGCTTAGAAGTAGGTGGAACTGGCAGGAAGATGATTTGGCAAGGTGTGCCTAGAAGCATTAGGGACAGCCATAGAAAGGTTCGGGACAGTTTTGATGGTCTCATAATCCAACGGAACATGGCTCTCTTCTTCTCCGGGGTAGACAGGAAGGAGTTAAAGCTTAGAGTAACTGGTAGGATTTGAAAAGAGCAGTGGTCATCTCCTTTCTCTCTACATCATCTATCTTACCTCTTAGTAGTAAGTAGGTCAGTGCGTTACTCTTAAGGCCGCATGTGTCCTGGTCATGTATTTTCTTTCCTCTAGAATTTAACAGGCAAACTCTCGTTGCTTAGTCTATTGCATTAAATACATGATTGGAAAGGCACACCTTATTATCTATAATCAAGATACTTATCTATTTGTAGATAAATAGTAGTCTGGTGATGCTAATCCTTTCTTCTGCGTTCGTGCATGGGTGAACATATATCACTATGTGCACAGCTTTGGATGCTGGAGCAATTGTGAATTGAGGAAATGGGTACAAAATCTAAGAGGAAAACAATAAGCTATGATAGAGACAATGAGATCAGTTATTTTCTATTCACTAATTTTATCTTTTAAGAATTGTAGATTCACGTCCACAAGGCATGTAATTGTAGTCCACTCCGCATCCCTTGTTAAGATGGAAAGCCACTTGTCCTTTTCGAAATAAAGTGATTGATCCAAACACAATACCTAGGACGCTTTGAGTTAGTCTTAACCATGTCCTCAAATGAGTTGGGGGTTGTCAAATGGTGAATTATTGTCCTTTTCCATATTGTTATTTTCGATAATATGAACTATAATTGCTCTCAGGAAAAGTGTGTATGCCGCGTGGTAGCCTTTATTCTTTTGGCTAAGGGTGGATGCCATTTTCCCTTGGGCATTGTATTAAAATTCGGCAATACTGCACGAGCAATTGTTGGTACGTTTGAATGTTAAGCTGATTTTAGATGAATTTAAATATATTTATGAAAAATTGAAAAAAATTGTGCCTCCTAGATATAAAATGATATCGAGTTGAAAACATTACGAGTTTCACGCGTAGATAGATTTTGAGTTACGTGATGTTTAATAATTTGAGAGTTATATATTATATTTAAATGTTATGATAGATTTAAAACAAAACCCAATTAATATGAACTAAGTTTATTCAAGGATCCAAATGAAGTTACTCTCTGTTTATGATATATGCCCTCTCAATTGTTTCCCTCCTTTTGTCACATCTATTTATATATATAAAAGCGGAATCACTTAAGCTTATGTGTCAAACAAACCGTAAAAATCGAAAGTCAGTTAATTAAAAAATACGGAAGCTAACAAACCGTAAAAATCGGAAGTCAGTTAATTAAATAATACGGAAGTTGGTTAAACCGTAAAATTCGCTGAATTAATTTACCATTGATACTTTATTCATTTACACGCTTCCGCTTGAGATAATAAGTTCATCCAGTAAAATATAAAGTAGAATAAGTTGATTTCTGTTATTAGAGCCAGTAAAATATAAAAAAGAATAAATTGATCTTATCATTAAAAAAAAAAAGAAAGAAAAAAAAAGAAAAGAAGTTGTGCTTATCATAGTTACGTCTATGGCATCGAGTTACGCGCTATCAATTGAAACACATTAGTGATTTAACATGCTGTCGTTTCCACTTTATTAGACCCAATTAAACCATAGTTAAAACCTCTCAGCCGGAGTTATGTAAGAAGTAAGTTTTGAAACTCTGCTCTGCACTTACACTTTCGAGATTCCCACAAGAAACTCATCTCTGCACACACATTTTCGCAACCCAGCAACCCATCGTTAGACCCAACAGTTTTGAAGGATTTTGCCGACTGGGTTTTCCCCTTTCTGTCACCGATTGAGTTTGGAAAGAAAAAGAGCTGGCACGGGAAATTTGCCGAGTGGGTTTGTTCGTGTTTCCTGTCAGTGACTGAATTTGTTAAGGTAATCATATTGCTTTTATTTTTTTTTCTCTTCTTCCGGTGAAGGAATTGGAGATGTTGTGAAGGGTTTTGGAAGTTTATCCCATGAAGTTGGAAGACACGACGCCGTATTTTCCTTTGAAGCAGTGTTCCAATGGGAACCAACCAACGCCATCCAAGTGTTTGATAAAATAACCGACTGGAAAATAAGGTTTTTAATTATTTTTTTTATAGGAACATTTTTAGAAGAAATTTCGAAACACTCTTAGAACTGTATTTTACATGGTGCGTGTGAAGCGGTAGCAATTTAAAAATAAAAACCGCTCTAACCGTATTAATTTCGAAAAAGTAGTTTCTTTTCTCACTTTCTTCTCCGCTCGCTCTCTCTCACTCTCACTTTCTTTAAACCATCGTTTGTACTTGCTAACAGTCAATTTAGTTTTTTTGAATCCTTCTAACACTGGTAAGGAACGGCCAATTAATTTAGTATTTTCCTTATAATGCTATTTCATTTATGCAACAAACAGTTAATCCGTGGGCATTTTTTTTCATTGGAGGCTCTCACTCAGTTGCACGAAGCACTTCTATATTGCTGTAACTATGCATTGGTTGTGGAATTGTCGTTGCCTCATCTAAGTTGCATCGGTTAGTGATTTACTGTTTTACAAAAAGAATTATTTTTTCATTTGCTTGGTTGTAGATAAAATTTTTTCTCCCTTTTATCGGAGGAGCATATTTGTATAAATGTATTTTTGAGATTCTGCTAATGCTTCAGTTTGATTAATTGTGCTAATGAAAATCTGAAAAAGCAGCCATTTCAATTTTCTGGCTATGTTGAAAATCTTGATTTGATAATATACTCCATTTATCATCTGCATTAATATACTTTTTTAGCATAATTGATGATATGTAAACTGATATATTACAGCATGCCATAATTTATTATCAATTTTGAATAAACTAAATACATTGCTTCTCTTTCTATATTACAACCATTTTTATAGTTTTTCAATTATGGCTATGTTTAAAAAACTTGATCTGATAATTGGATAGAATTTTTGTAATGATATGGATGAAGTCTTAATGCTTACAATTGTGAGTATACTATTGTTTTAATTTTTTTTTTTAATTTCCAAATTAGGATATAGAATTATTTTTTTGGATGTGTTTTTGGGACTTTACGTTACTTTGAATATACAAGATGGGGCCATTATTACCCCTGTTCTATTAGATTGTAAAATTTAATCTTTTGAGATTATAAAATAACTTTATCTGATACTTGAAATGATTATCTCAACCCGATACTTGAAGTAAAAAACAAAACAACCCCATTTACTAAAACAACTTAATAGCCTAATAGAACATATTACATATACGATAACTTCAATTATTACAATTGTAAGTTTAGATCAAGTTATTAATGGAACATATTACCCCTATTCTCTTTCTATATTACAGTCATTTTTATAGTTTTTCAATTATGACTATGTTTGAAAAACTTGATCTGATAATTGGATAGAATTTTTGTAATGATATAGATGAAGTCTTAATGTTTAAAATTGTGAGTCTATTATTGTTTTAATTTTATTTTATTTCCAAATCTGGATATAGAATTCTTTTTTTGGATGTGTTTTTGTGACTTTACGTTATTTTGAATATACAAAATGAGGCCATTAATACCCCTGTTCTATTAGATTGTAAAATTTAATCTTTTGAAATTATAAAATAACTTGATCTAATACTTGAAATGATTATCTCAACCCAATATTTCAAGTAAAAAACAAAACAACCCTATCTACTAAAACAACTTAATGGCCTAATAGAACATATTACATACACGACAACTTCGCTCATTACAATTGTAAGCATTTGATCAAGTTATTAATGGAACAAATTACCCCTGTTCTCTTTCTATATTACAGTCATTTTTATAGTTTTTCAATTATGACTATGTTTGAAAAACTTGATCTGATAATTGGATAGAATTTTTGTAATGATATAGATGAAGTCTTAATGCTTAAAATTGTAAGTCTACTATTGTTTTAATTTTATTTTATTTCCAAATCTGGATATAGAATTCTTTTTTTGGATGTGTTTTTTGGACTTTACGTTACTTTGAATATATAAGATGAGGCCATTAATACCCAGTTCTATTAGATTATAAAATTTAATCTTTTCAGATTATAAAATAAATTGATCTGATACTCGAAATGATTATCTCAACCCGATACTTGAAGTAAAAAACAAAACAACCCTTCCTACTAAAACAACTTAATGGCCTAATAGAACATATTACATACACAACAACTTGAGTCATTACAATTGTAAGCATCAGATGAAGTTATTAATGGAATATATTACCCCTGTTTTCTTCTATATTACAACCATTTTTATAGTTTTTCAATTATGGCTATGTTTGAAAAACTTGATCTGATAATTGGATAAAATTTTTGTAATGATATGGA
This sequence comes from Platycarya strobilacea, assembly GCA_036898215.1. Lineage (NCBI taxonomy): Eukaryota > Viridiplantae > Streptophyta > Magnoliopsida > Fagales > Juglandaceae > Platycarya > Platycarya strobilacea. The sequence continues at coordinate 39,265,809 of CM072551.1, read as the reverse complement.
TGAAGTTTTAATGCTTACAATTGTAAGTCTACTATTGTTTTTATTTTATTTTATTTCCAAATCTAGATATAGAATTCATTTTTGGATGTGTTTTTTGGACTTTACATTACTTTGAATATACAAGATGAGGCCATTAATATTCATGTTCTGTTAGATTATAAAATTTAAACTTTTCAAATTATAAAATAACTTCATCTGATAATTGGTTTGAATTTTTGTAATGATATGAATGAAGTCTTAATGCTTACAATTGTGAGTCTACTATTGTTTTAATTTTATTTTATTTCTAAATTTGGATATAGAATTATTTTTTTGGAAGTGTTTTAGGGACTTTACGTTACTTTCAATATACAAGATGAGGCCATTAATACCCCTATTCTATTAGATTATAAAATTTAATCTTTTGAGATTATAAAATAAGGAAACAACATCAAATATAAATGTAAATTCCATAAGAAAGAAAAAGTTCAGACTATGCTTCATATTTTAGTGGAGTTAAAGTCGAAATTAAAAATGATATGAGCATATTTTATTTTTAGTTTGGTTGTAGTTTGGAATGTGTGAAAATAAATGGGATCCCACAAATACATTTTAAAGAGATGCTTATGACATGCGCAGGAGTAATGAAAAGGAATGTGTAATCGCTTCCTTTTGTAGTTAATGCCAGATAACACCTAATAAATTAAATAAGAGTGCTCAACTCTTGGAATGTTGACTAATATTTTTTTAAGCATAATTGATGATATGTAAACTGATATATATTACAGCATGCCATAATTTATTATCAAATTTATTTCCAAATTTGGATATAGAATTTTTTTTTTGAATATATATGGATGTGTTTTTTAGGCTTTACGTTACTTTAAATATACACGAGGCCATTAATACCATTGTTCTATTAGGTTATAAAATCTAATCTTTTGAGATTATAAAAAAAGAAATCAACATCAAATATAAATGTAAATTCCATAAGAAATAAAGCGTTTAGATTATGCTTCATATTTTAGTGGAGTTAAAGTCGAAATTAAAAATGATATGTGCTTATTTTATTTTCAGTTTGGTTGCAGTTTGGAATGTGTGAAAATAAATGGGATCTCAAATCATACATTTTAAAGAGATGCTTATGACATATGCAGGAGTAATGAAAAAGGATGTGTAATTCAATTCCTTTTGTAGTTAATGCCAGATAACACCAAATTAACTAAATAAGAGTGCTCAACTCCTGGAATGTTGACTAATATTTTTTTTAGCATAATTGATGATATGTAAACTGATATATATTATAGCATGCCATAATTTATTATCAATTCTCAATAAAATAAACTTGATCTTATATTTTTATAGTTTTCTTTTTGTAGTTAATGCCATATAACACCAAATAAACTAAATAAGAGTGCTCAAATCTTGGAATGTAGAAGATAACTTTTTGTTAGACAGGTAGAAACACATCAGAATGCTACTGCAATGCAAAATACAGGTGGGAATTAGGTTGCTAAGTACATAATAGTATAAACCATTCCATGATTTGTTGAATAGTCTGCTCAAGATTTTTTTAACGAAATACTAAACTTGCAGATTGGACTTGCTTTAAGATTCTAATTTGTTAGATATTTGGTAACAATAATTTATCATATAATGCAATCCAAAAAAAAAAAAAACTATTGTTATATATCATTTTATTCATTTCTTTTATATATATCATTTGGCCATGGGTTTATTTATGAGTTTGTTTATCTATCTCTTGATGTATTCTCATATTGAAATGTATTTAAAAAATTGAATATTTTTGCTATCTCAGGTTCTTATTTTTTATCTGCTTGGAAAGAGACGTGATATGAAAACTTGGTATAAGTAGACACGAAGGATTTTGCATTTTAGTGGGGTAAACAAAGTGGAGTTGGAGGGAAAGATAAAAAGGTCCAGTTATTTTAGTCTTATTCTTATGGCAATGTAGAATATGCTCTTAATGATTATATTTATCTGTATGGAGAAAGAAAAACTGAATCTTATATTGGTAAGCTTATGAAAATGTATATATACATATATAAATAGATATGGGAGAATCTTGATAAGACAAAGAAAGTAAAGATTTTGTGGTTGTTACCCCTGTGAATTTCAATATTGTGAAATTCAATATTATGGTGGGATTCAAAACTGAGCCAAAGATTAGGTGTTTTTGACTTTAGAAGAAGGCGCAGGCCTTGCAATTTTAATCCTTTGGTAATGCTTTATAATATATTATTTATCAAGATGATGTATATTTAAGCATTTTAACACTTTTTGACCCGTATATCTACCTGCTACTGAAAATAAATGTAGAATTTATCATTTAATATTTATGCATTTTATAAAGATGATTGATGTATATTTATTATTTATCAACCAAGTTTATTATTATTATTTAAGCATTTTATCAAGATGATTACCAAGTGTATATTTATTATCAACCAACCATATTATTACCAAGCCTTTTATTTATCAGATAAAATTTTTCAAACATAGCTAAAATTGAAAAAATTATAATTGAAAACATAGCCATAATTATAAGATCTTTTTCTGGATTTAGTGGCACACTTGGTTGTTTTAGTAGATGGGGTCGTTTTTTTTTTTTTTTACTTCAAGTATTGGGTTGAGATAATAATTTCAATTCCTAACACGAATTGGATGTAAAAAAGTAGTGATGCCCAAGCCAAGCATAGAAACCAGTTTCATAATGATGAAAGCTTTGAGATTCCGTTTCATAATGATGATCATTAGAAAGGGAAACTGATGGCAATAATTTCTAAATATATATAAAAAACAAAAAAGATAAAACCTAATGGAAGAATGTATATAAACTTCTGTTTTTACTTACTGTATTTTCTGTGATTCAAATTTTCAATAGCAAACATATATATATATATTTATACTTGGTGTATTAAATAGCGCTTAATTTTTTGTAACACAATATTTTATTTTGAGAAATGGAAAAAATAAAATCTTAGGATTACTCATTTCCTGTCATGTATAATTCTTACTATTAGTACTCTGTAGCGGAGTGGCGGTTGTCTCAAAAAAAATAATTGAGGTCAACTCTTATCGAGGAAAAGTTGCAAAATTAATTACTTTTGGGGTTTCATGGGCGAGAAAATCCATTACCATTTTTTCTTGAAGCATGCAATTAATTACTTGCTGCACATTGAATCTCTCAACTTTCATCATTAAGAAACAAGTAAATCTGCAGAAATGTCTTATTGGTGATTTGCAATTTTTTTTAATTAATCTGTTGATATTAGATGATTTGCAAAACGAAATGGATTTTAGTCCTAAAAATCATATATCTTTGCTACTAAGTTAGAGTTTTTGAGATAATATTTTCATTTGTCAACTAATTTGGTAAGAGAAGAAAAAATAATTTGACAATATAAGTGGGTTGACAATCATTCTACTTATTTTTACAGGAGCAATCACATATTTGTTAAGCATCACTTTACATACACTTGAAACTTTCAACAGACTAGACTAGCAGGTACGTTCTCAATGTATTTATGATATGTTTTATTGCGATCATTCTCATGCATATATTCCTCATTTAATTAATTCACTTATATTAAGTTCAATTATTGTTCTTTAAAGGATGTATTCATGTTCAATTTTTTACTGTGTTACAATTTTTTTCATTCAGAATAATTTAGAAATGGAAAATGCTAGACTTACACGTAGTAAAAGACGAATGATCATTAATGATAAAAGGAGTGGAGCAAATATGTATCATGATGACGAACAAAGTAGAAACGATATAAATGAAGACGTAGTTGGACGACGTAAAAGACGATTGGTAATGGACAATATTGGAAGTGGAGCAATGATGTGTGTTGATGGTGAACTGAGCAGTGATAGAAGAACTGCCGAACCTCCAAGTAAACAACTCAATTGCATAATTAATGTATAATAGTCATTTTTTAAACATAGGATTAATAGTAATGATTATTGTTTATATTGTTTTTTACATTATAGGAAAATTCACAGAACCTTGGAATTTTGGTCCTCCGTCTTATGAATGTGATTATTGTGGAGCAATTTTATGGTATGAAGAGAGAACTATAAAATCAAGGATGCCAACTCAACCGAGATTTTCTCTTTGTTGTATGGAAGGTAAAGTTATGTTACCTCTACTTCAGAAGCCACCTGCTCTATTGGAAGAACTGATAAGTCCTATGGGTGGACCACATTCTAAAAGCTTCAAGGCACAAATACGAAGTTATAATGCCGTTCTTGCTATGACTTCAATGGGTGGAAATGTAGACAAGAAAATCAATGATGGAGGTGGTCCATACATTTTTCGAATTAATGGACAAAATCATCATAAAATTGGAACCCTACATCCAATTGATGGTTCTAATCCTCGATATGCACAATTATACTTCTATGACACTGATAATGAGGTACAGAATCGAATGAGTGCACTGAATCACAACCACTCTAACAAGAATATTGAGTCTTCAATTCTTACTGCATTGGTACAAATGCTTAATCAGACAAATGAATTGGTGAAAGTATTTCGTATGGTAAAAGACCGTTTTCCAGACGACAATATTCATCAAATGCGACTACGTCTTATTAGTTCAAGAACAACTGATGGAAGGGAACATAATTTACCCAGCTGTTCTGAGATTGCTGCAATTGTTATTGGTGATATTGGTATTGAGGATGCTCATCGAGATATTGTTGTCGAACATAAAGAAGGTGGATTGAAAAGGATTAATGAGTTGCATCCATCGTATATGGCACTACAGTATCCTCTTCTTTTTCCATACGGGGAAGATGGATTCAGACTTGGTATTTTACGTAGAATTAATGGTAGAAGTACATCAACAAAAAAAGATTTCATTACCATGAGAGAATATTATGCATACAGATTGCAAGAACGTGAACGAGAAGGACATGGATTAATATATGGCGGTCGTTTATTTCAACAATTTGTTGTTGATGCATACACATGTATTGAAGAGACCCGACTAATGTGGGTAAGAAGAAACCAACGCAAATTAAGAGTTGAGTTATATAGTGGATTGAGAGATGCAGTTTTTAGAGGAGATACAACCCCCGCATCTACTGGAAAGAGAATTGTATTACCTTCGAGTTTCACAGGAAGTCCAAGGTATATGATTGAGAATTATCAAGATGCAATGGCTATTTGTAGGTGGGCAGGTTATCCTGATTTATTTATAACATTTACATGCAACGCAAAATGGACAGAGATTGAAAGTTTTCTATCTAAGAATCCTGGACAAAGAGCAGAGGATCGCCCAGACATAGTCACAAGGGTTTTTAAAATTAAACTCGATCAACTTCTACGTGACTTAAAACATGGGCAACACTTCGGGAGGGTGCTTGCTGGTAATATTTTCTTTATCATCTATATATTCATTACTATCCTAAATTATAGAAGTATGTGCAGATCTAATTATATTTTTATTTTTATTTTATTTTCAGCTATTTATACTATTGAGTATCAAAAGAGAGGACTACCGCATGCACATATTCTACTATTTTTGCATTACGATGACAAGCATCCAACTCCATCAGAAATAGATAGAATAATATCCGCAGAGATCCCAGATGTTAACCTAGATAAAATTGCATACGATGCGGTAAAGCAGTATATGGTTCATGGTCCATGTGGAATTTTAAATCCAAAAGCAAGTTGTATGATTAATAGCAAGTGTAGCAAAAGTTTTCCGAAAAGATTTTGTAGGGAGACGTCAATTGATGAAGATGGATTTGCAGTATATAGGAGAAGAGATGATCCTCATATGTATATCGAAAAAAATGGTCTTAAGTTGGACAACAGATTTATAGTGCCTTACAACGTTGATCTGTTGGTGAAATATCAAGCACATATAAATGTTGAATGGTGCAATCGTTCAAGATCTATAAAGTATTTATTCAAATACATCAATAAAGGACCTGACCGTGCGACTTTAATTATGGAAGAAAATCTTCATATAGATGATTCTACAGGATCACAACATGTTACTAATATTGATGAGATTAAGACGTATCTTGATTGCAGATATGTATCCGCAACGGAAGCAAGTTGGAGAATATTTGAGTTTGACATTCATTATCGTGAGCCAGCTGTTGAGAGATTAAGTTTCCATCTTGAAAATGAGCAATCAATCATATTTGAAGATTCCGATTACTTGGATAATGTACTCAGTCGACCAGATATTTTAAAGACAAAATTTACTGAATGGATGAAGACAAATGCTATGTATGAGGAAGCAAGAAATCTAACATATTCGAATTTTCCATGTAAATGGGTTTGGAATAACAGAGACAAGGAATGGAATATGAGAAAGAAAGGACGATGCGTAGGTCGAATATATTACGCACATCCTGGTAGTGGTGAACGATTCTATTTACGTATGCTTCTTAATATAGTCAAAGGACCTCGATCTTTTGAAGAAATAAGAACAATAGATAACGTATTGTATCCATCTTATAAGTCGACATGTTATGCCCTTGGTTTACTTGATGATGATAAGGAGTGGCATGAAGCTCTAAATTATGCTTCACAATGGGCATCTGGGAAGCAACTACGTGAATTGTTTGTCACAATATTAATATTTTGTGAGGTCGCAGATCCTTATAAATTATGGATTGATAATTGGGAGTTATTATCTGAAGACATTCTTCATCATCAAAGAAGGGTGCTTCGCTGTGATAATTTACGTCTTACAGAGATACAGATAAAAAATTATGCGCTCTATGAAATTGAACAATTGTTGTTAAGAAGCGGGAGATCATTAAGAGATTTCGAAAATATGCCGTATCCAGATGTATTATTACTTGGGGAAAGCAATAACAGATTACTACAAGAAGAGTTGGACTATAATAGAGCAGGGTTAAAGGAGGAGCATAAGAAGTTATTTGATAATCTTAATGTTGAGCAGAGGAGAATATATGACTCTATCATTGAATCAGTGAATGGTAACAATGGCGGTTTCTTCTTTGTATACGGACATGGTGGTACAGGAAAAACTTATCTTTGGAAAACATTGATATTTCGATTACGTTCTGAAGGGAAAATAGTGCTTGCAGTTGCTTCATCTGGAATTGCGGCTTTATTATTGCCTGGTGGTCGAACAGCTCATTCAAGATTTCAAATACCAATTAATTTGTCAAATAATTCAACTTGCTCATTTAAACAGGGCTCTCAACTTGGAGAGTTAATGGTAAGAACAAGTCTCATAATTTGGGATGAGGCACCTATGGCTCACCGAAATTGTTTTGAAGCTGTCGATCGTTCGTTAAGAGATATTTTACGATTCACTGATGCAAATAGTGCAGAAAAGTCATTTGGAGGGAAGACAGTTGTTCTGGGCGGTGATTTTCGTCAAATATTACCAGTTGTATCCAAAGGTCAAAGAGAGCAAATAGTTGAGGCCACTATTAACAGATCTTCATTATGGAGGCATTGTGTTGTTTTTACAATGACTCAAAATATGAGACTCGAACAAAACACGGGAGATATTGCTACAAGAGATTTTGCAAATTGGATCTTAAGAATGGGCGACGGTGACTTGAGTTGTATTGAAAGTGAAGGAATGATTAAGATACCACATGATTTAATTGTTCAATCTAATGATGATCCTATTGCAGATATCGTAAATGCTACCTATCCTAATTTGAAAGATGAATGTAATAATTCTAAATACTTGGGCGAAAGAGCAATTCTAGCACCTACAAATGATGTTGTCCAGAATATCAATGACTACATGATAGACCAGCTCATCAATCTGGATGAACAAGTGTTTTATAGTGCTGATTCGATATGTAAATCCGGAGGCAATATTACAGAACAACAATCAATGTTTCCAATAGAATTTTTAAATTCTTTAAAATTTTCAGGTATTCCGAACCATAAATTGAGATTGAAAGTTGGGGTACCAGTCATGCTACTTCGGAATTTGAATCAGTCTAATGGTCTTTGCAATGGGACACGACTCATAGTTACTCAGTTATCAAAATGGGTTGTTGAGGCAAAAATTATGACTGGAACGCACGTTGGAGAGAAAGTATTTATTCCTCGCATAATTTTATCTCATTCCGATCCAAAATTGCCTTTTATATTGAAGAGAAGGCAATTTCCAATATCTGTATGCTTTGCAATGACGATCAATAAAAGTCAAGGACAAACATTGGAACATGTCGGACTTTTTCTTCAAAACTCAGTTTTCTGTCATGGTCAGTTATACGTTGCTGTATCTAGAGTAAGGAGAAGAGATGGTTTAAAAGTTCTCATCACAAATAAAACCGTTGATGGTCGTTTCTGTACAAAAAATATTGTATATAATGAGATCTTCAACGATTTGCCAAAAGGTATTTAAATTTATTCTTTTTGTAGTTATATTTTTTTCCAAATTTATCTTTATATATGTTTTTAAATTGCAATAAATGATAGCTTGGATTACTTCCAATATATTTGATTTAAAAATTTATATAGGTACGAATAAGAGATGAGTATGGAATGCACGCCTCTCAATAAATTATCACCTGACAAGGAAGAGTGGAATATCGAAGTCAGAATATTACGTATGTGGGATGCAACCATTATCGGAAATCAACAGGAGCTTCTTAGCCTTGATATGATTATAACAGATATCGAAGTAAGTTGATTTTAAATATTTTGTCAAGTAAATTTTTACTTTTAATTACACACTATTCAAGCTTAACTAATATATTTTTTTATTTTTTTAAAGGGGACTTTAATTCACTCAACCATAAGGAAAAATTTGGTCCAACGCTTCCGCCCGTTGTTGACAGAAGGGTGTATTTATGCAATAAAGAATTTCGTGGTTGAAGAATGCAAAGGAAAATATCGTCCTGTTGGTACAAGATGTAAGATTCTGTTCACATCGACGACTTCAGTCGTTAAACTTGATAGACTAAGTGAATCAATGCCTAAGTTGAAGTTCGAATTTGCAAATTACGCAACTGTAGAGAGACGTTGCAATGATCCAACATATTTGACTGGTACGTATTCTATTCTCTACATAACGAAAGTTTACCATTTCATATATTAAAGTTAGATATTAATATTATTTTTGAGGTAACAAAATATTATTATAATTTTCTGACTACGGATCATTATCAGATGTAATTGGAAGATTAGAATCTATTGGAGGTATAGAGGAAAGAACTTTTAAGGGTCAGCCTGTGATGCTACGGACGATTCAACTTCTATTAGAAGAGTACGTACAATTTATTTAAAAATAGTAACTCAAAATTAATTAATTTATCAATTAAGAATATTACATATAAAATGACTTCTTTGTGCGTGTTGAATTTTAGGAATAAAAATATACAGGCAACTTTGTGGGGGTCTACTGCACTGCAAATTGATGATGATTTTTTTAAGAATAATCCAGGATCAACTGTGGTGATAGTTACTTCGACAATAGTAAAGACATTTAGAGGTAACATACACATTTTACAATAGTGTGATAAAATATAATTATAAAAATAATATTACTGCTGCATATGTACTTGAAATAATTTTTCGCAGGCGAGTTTAATCTATCATCAACCAATGCTACAAAGTTATACGTAAATCCAGAGATTTCGGACGTCTCAAGAATTCGGCAAGAGTAAAATTAAAATCTTCTACTTTATATTCTCTAAAAATTAAATCATCATATTATTTATATCTAATACATTTTTTGATTAATTAGGTTGCAAGATGTATCACAAAGGGAAGTCATAACCATCAAATCAGAGCATCCAGTCATATCTAATACAGAACTACCATTCCATAACAGGAAAAAAATTGCTGAAATTAAAGAACTGGAATGGACAGCAAATATAAATGTTTTGATTTTATAGTTTGAATTTAATATAATATACAATTATTTAATATTATACATTTTGTGTGATAAAGAAAGAATTAAATATTGCAGGAGTTATTGGTGACATGTTTATGCGAAGTTGGAAAAATAGACACCAAGTATGGGTGGTATTATAATTCTTGCATCCAATGCAAAACCAAAGTTAAGTTCATTAAAGGATTGTCATGGTGTGAAAGATGTAAGGCGGAACCAAAACTGATTGTACCAAGGTAATATTACAAAACAAGCTTCTTATATATATATATATATATTATATATATTCATTTGCACAAACACACAAAAATATCTTTTTTTTATTTATTAAATGTGCAATTCATTTAACGAGTTTTACATTTTTTAGGTATCGAATAAATATGGAGCTGGTAGATGACTCAGGGTCAGCGTCTTCAGTGTTATTTGACAAGGAAGTTGAGAAAATCTTAAATAAAACTGCAAAAGAACTTATGGAAAAAGAAGACCAGGTAACAAAATAGTAGAAATAATATTTACAAAATTAATATTAGTATAGAAAAGTTGATAATTATATTACATAATCGCTAAAACTTAGTATAACATATTTCTGTATTTGTGTAGGACCATAATAATGATGGGTTCCCAAATGATTTACAACAATTTGTTGGCAAAGAATACGTCTTCTTATTGCGACTTGATGAGTACAATTTAAAATATGGACGGGAAAACTACACAGTTCAGCGCATATTTGATCCCGAATGTATAAAATCAATGACAATTAAGAAGGTAAGAAAAGAATTGCATGATTTGGTATTTAATTTTAATTTCTATCATATTCTATATTTTTATAATCGTATCAGTCTCATTGCTCAATCACTTCGTTCAAGGCATTGAATGCTATACTGCTATACTATCATTTACTACAAATATAATTATTATAATGTTTTTTATATAGACAATAGTTGACGATAATATTTATATTATAGGAAACTAATGTTGACATTGATCTCGACATCAACACAAATATAAAGGAAGATGATCATTGTCAAGCTTCATCATCCAAGAGGAGAAAAATCAAAAAAAAATTTGACATATGATGATACATTTCATTAGTAGCCGAAGGAGAAGTGGATGTGGTTTGTGAGGTTGTAGTTGTGGAATCGTGTTAGGTGTTGTGATTAAATGTATCGCTGTGATGAAGATGTTAATTATGTTATTTGTGAAGTGTTATGATTTCTTTACTTAAAAAATTTGAGAAAGACCATAGTTATTGCATTAGTATAATTAGTAATGTTATGTGATTAGTCAGATTTATTGTATGTTTTAAATAGATCATGGATAAAGTTTATGTATTGTGTTTTATGAAGCATATTAATATTCATGTATTGTCATTATGATCGGTTATACATATTGTGACGTTGTAATATAATAAATATATATATTTTAGTAATAGTTAAGAAATTGATTATGTATATTAGAATATATAGTTGTAATTTCAGCTTAAATATAAGTCCGCGCATTGCGCGGGTTATATGCTCGTACATAGTATTGTTAAAACTACTAATACATGATCCCTTATGATTATATAACATTTTTATTTTTGGTTCAATCCAATTAAAATGTTTGAAAATTGGTTAAAAGAATTGTGTAAAAATTAGAAATGGTTCGTGGATTTTAGCTCTAAAAATCTATGGTCTCTAGATTATAATAAAAAGTAATTAATCCTTAAATGTTAGCTTCAGTCCATCTTAAAGAATTATTATTATATTAAGATTTTGAGTTGTATGGATAGAAAAAGATTTTGAGTGGTAATAAATAATTTAATTTCTTTAAATTTTAAAATAATACTAATATTAAAAAATAACATCCATCTTATTATTTAAATTGGATGGTTTTTTATTTTTTATTTTTTCTTATATGAAAATGAGGTAAAATATTTCAAAGCATCTCCTCTAATCCTCTAATCCTATTATTATCCATCATATAATTTTTCTAAATTTCTAAATAAAATATAATAATTAATTTAAATTTTTAAATTTTAAAATAAAAAATAATATTAAAAATATATATTTTAAAAATATTTTTTATTTAGCTACTAACAAAATTCAATTCGCAACCCCACACATGGTGCAGAGACTCAAGACTGGATGATGATTCAGAATTAAAATGTCATTGGGTTCTAGTTCTTAAACTCCACGAGATCTCCGCTGTGAAATTCAGCGACTTCAAGCTCAAGTCCAGTATTTCCTCCCCGGTCTACATTGACCTCCGCCTCATCGTCTCCTACCAAACCTCCTCTCCCGAATTTCCCAAACTCTCATCTCCCCCCTCCCTCCCTCCCTCCACCAATTACGATGTCGTCTGCGGCGTCCCCATCGCCACCTGGTCTCAGTCTCCCGTCATGTCCCCATGCTCATGCGCCGCAAGGAGGTCAAGGACTATGGCACCTCCAAGTCCATCGAGGGCGTCTTCGCCAAGGACCAGACATGCCTCATCATCGACGACCTCGTCACCACCGGCACCTCCGTTCTCCAGACTGCCGATCCCTTACGCGCTGCCGGGTTGAGAGTCCAGGACGCCGTCGTTTTGATCGATCGGGAGCAGGGCGAGAGGGAGAATCTGGAGGATAAGGGGATTAAGCTCCACGCAATGATTAAGCTGACAGAGATGGTGAGGATCCTGAGGGAGAAGGGGAAGGTGGGGGAGGAGATGGAGAGAGTGGTCCTGAAGTTCTTGGAGGAGAATAAGATGGTGGCGGTGCCGAAGTCGGTTACCACTAGGGATTTGGGGTTTGGAGAGAGGGCCAAGCTAGCCAAGAATCCCACGGGAAAGAGGCTGTTTGAATTGATGGTGCAGAAGAAGAGCAATCTTTGTCTGGCTGCTGATGTTGGGACCGCCGAGGAGTTGCTTGACTTGGCCGAGAAGGTATGGAAAAAATTGAAATTGTGAAAGCCCTTGTATTAGTTTGTCTGCAAAATCTTAAAACATTTTCTAGAAAAAAGAGAGTAACGATATGCAGGGAACATATAAGAACATTGGCAATGGATTGCCAAGTCTAAATTGGAGTTAGAATCTTACTTTTTTTGCTATAAAATCATTTTTTACTAGATAGTCTACATATTGGACTAGCCATTTTAAACTTTAAAGTTCAAATAATAATATAATATTTTATATTTTAATAATATTTAATAATTTTTTTTAATATTTTGCAAAGGACAATGCCTGTCCCTGGGATTCCAAAGAAAACAGTTTCCTTCATCCTGGTCATTATTCCAACAACTGTCTGTATATGTTTTGTATGGTAAGATTGGAGTACAAACCAATTTGAATGCCAAAAACAATTGTTAACCAAAAGCCAAAACCTGAAATACCTTCCAACATAATCCCATCGTTTCATCCAAATGCAAGAAGACTTTGCAGAACAAATGGGTAATTAACAATAGCATCGGTATCAAGTGGCAAGCCAATCTACACACTTAGCACAAGCGAAATGCCAAAATGTATTAAGATTAGCATAAGCTTTACTTGCTGGGCCGGTGGCTGCTGAAGCATTATATCAGTAAAGCACAACACGTTATAAAGAAAACCTAATCTGCACTAAATTTCTGAGTTGAAATACTAACACAGTTTCTAATCTGCTGAAGCATTATATCAGTAAAGCACAGCACATTATTCCACCCATTTGATTGTACCATAAGTTGAGTTGTAGATGGAGATGAATATTTTTGCACAAGTTTGGACAATGTCATGATTTTGTAATGCTCTTACGAGAAGAAAACAGGGAAATCAAATGGTTTCAAATGAACAATTTTTGTAAACAAACCCCTAACAAATGAAATACTCTTTAAATTAAAGAATATCAAAAAAATTACCAGCAACAATCCCCAACATTTTGGGTTTACAAGAGTTAGTTGAAGAATTTGCTGCTCATTCAACGTGTTCCTGATGTTGTACTATCGAAAGTGACTAATAATTACCATAACCCATTCTTGTCCCTATTTTATCTGAAATCAATTGAAATATATTACCAGCCCCCATCGCACCAAAAAAATAAAAATAAAAATAAAAAATATAACAGAAAATGAAGCTGCATTTAATAAGTTAATCCACACTGCCCAAAAATGATTTCTCTAAGGTCTGTTCATAGCATAGACAATGGAGATTTCCTCTGTTTCTGCCCAGTTTTTGCTCTGTTTCTCCAACCTCCTTTGCTCCCTTAAAATACCCAAAAAACATGCATGAATAGAAACATACTCAATGCAATGTTTGAAGGCATCTGAAATGCTTAAAGGCACACTTAGCTGATCTTTACCCATTTTATATGAGCAAACTACCCAATAATTTATGCATAGTAACGGAAGTCCTCCTAAAAAACTTAATTAAAAGAGAGATCGTAGAGGCCAATCAAATCGCAATCAATACTAGATCGGGTTCATCAAATCAATTCATGACCAAGAAAAAACAACATCCACATAATTTGAGATCAGTGTACCTACAAATGACAAAAAAAAAAAAAAACAGCAAAAGAGGGGGAATTCAAAGAAATTGGGAAAGAGAGCAAATACCTACTTTTTTTTTTAATATAAGCAATAAAAAATTTTTAATCAAAGAATGGGCAGAAATGCCAATTACAAAGATAGTGCCCTAACTAACTAGGACATTTGAAGCAAGAAAGTCATGTAGGTCATGCCAGAAAAATCCACAGCAAAGACCTACTTCTTCTTGGATCTTTGAGAAAACTTGCAAACCAAGAAAAAAAAAGAACTGGGAAGAGAATAAAAAAATAAAGATTGCTAGAGAGCCGGAGATGGAGATGAAATTGTTGAAGTTGGAAAAAAAAAACACTCAGAATTTGCTGTAAGAAATAGGAACACACACTATAGAAATAGAAAACCAGATTTTTGACACAACTGCTGATTTTTGATACATAGCAAACCATTTACCCAAATAAAGGGTTTCTCTTAAGTTGATTGTGGAGACAATCGCACTATAGAGAGAAGAGGGGGGAGAAGAGCAGCAACGATAAAGTATGGAGGTAGAGAAGAGCATGGAAGAAGGACGTCGTTGCCGGCCTGGGAGAAGACGGTGAAGAAGATGAGGGGTAGATTCGCACATTTCTGAAGGAGAGAGAATACGTCGAGGGAAGGAAAAAAATGGAGCTTGTGCGTTTCTTCCAGTATTAAGACACAATAAAATAAAAACTTGGAAGATGAATAGCAGCTTGCCAACATTGGTGAGAGATGTGATTTCACTGTAGCTGAAGTCTTTCAGCTAATAGCTAGTTCAATGTAGGAGTTGTTTGTTTTCACATAAGTCCATATTTTGAACTTGCATATGGCACTGGCTAGGACATTGCCTAACATGTTTCAACCCATTGGTAAAATAAGGGTATTTTTGTCGAATGGTGTTAGTTTTACAAGGTATTTTACAAAAAAATTTGTCAAATGATGTTAGTTTTATAAGAAAAATATCTATCCTTTAAAATGATTTTGTATAAAATGTTGTGAAAAGTGATTTGTATTTATCATTTTTCAAAGAGAAACATCTCTAGTTTCTGCACAAACAAAAGTGGTTTAGCAAAAGGTGGGTTGCTAACTTGCTGTTGAGATGATGTATATTCTTCTACACACGTGGGTTACTGGGCAGTCTTGTTGACAATCCTTAGGAAGGTGGGTTGGGGATGAATACTTGCCCTATGTCATTATAGCTCCGGGCTGGGTGAAAGGCAAAGTCAAAATATTGTTAGGTATATGCAGTAGATTAGATATCCATTCTTATTTATTTGTTTAATTATGTTGGCTTTTCAAATGTGCCAATCTTTTGAATGTTTAATTTATTTTGATATTTTAGATTGGGGTTAAGCCTCAAACCTGACTGCAGGGTTGCACATGAGGTATTTGGAGTAAGCTCAGTTTTAAGTTTAATGCAGGTTGGCCCAGAAATATGCATGTTGAAAACCCATGTGGATATTTTGCCCGACTTCACACCTGAATTTGGTTCTAAACTTCGTTCGGTATGACTTGCCTATTTCTTTTTGTTTACCACCATAACAATGTTCTTGTTTATTACAGACATATATATCTGCTTTTGCAATATGTACTTTCAAGATTGAGTTTAATTGGTTTGGACATTTTGCTCTGATGCTGGGGTGGACATTTAGAATTTGATTGAGTTTGTTGGTGTTCCGTGCGTAATGCAAAATATACATAAATTAATAATAATTTACACAATTGTACACTTGACTGGATTTAAGGAATGAATCTGCTCTTTTTCAATTCTTTGCTTTGTATATATGTATATTCATTCCTGCATTTTCTGGTTGCATTGAAATCATTTGAGAATGTTAAGCTCATTAGTTATTATTCTTTTTTTTCTGCTTGTTAATTGAACAAATTTATCATCATTTTCGTTACAGATTGAGAAACTTAATAATTGATTTCATCATCAGTATCAGCTTGGTAATAGATGGTGGCCTGGATAACATTTTGAAGCTATTTTCCCTTTTCTGAATATAATGTTGTTCTTACAAGTCTTTGTTTAGTAGGATTCCCTTCCCCTTGATGGCTAATTCAACGCTTTATTTTGTTGAAGATTGCCAACAAATATAATTTCTTAATATTTGAAGACCGTAAGTTTGCTGACATTGGTAACATGGTGACGATGCAGTATGAAGGGTGAATGACCTTCCCTTTAGTTTTTCTGAAATGTGATTCAATTTTATCCTTGGCCCTGGCTTGATCACTTGTGTTTTTGTTGTTTGCATTGGGATTTTTCGTATATTGGATTGGGCTGATTTAGTCAATGCTCACATAATTTCTGGTCCTGGAATTGTTGATGGACTAAAGTTGAAGGTCTCAACTAATTTTCTCATGTTGACTTTAACCTGAATTGTGGCTTTATTATTACATAATTAGGTAGGTAGAACAGAGCAAGGCCTCACAAAATTCCTACTCTAATCTGAGCACTCTCTGAATTGTTTTCAGGGTTTGCCTCGTGGTAGGGGCCTGTTATTGCTTGCTGAAATGAGCTCAGCTGATAATCTTGCCAAGGGAGACTATACAGCTGCAACGTTAAAAATCGCACAGGATCACTCTGATTTCGTGATTGGCTTCATTTCGGTTAACCCAGTATCATGGCCAGGGGAACATATCAATCCAGCATTCATTCAGGTCACCCCTGGAGTTCAAATGGTCATTGGTGGTGATGCACTTGGCCAACAATACAACACTTAATATTCAGTAAGTTACAATCAACGCTGACTTTTTTCTTCCCCCTTTGGTATACTTTTTCTTATTTATTTCTGTTTTTTTTCCTCTTGTCAAAAGATGAGGGAAAAAGAGAACTAACAGGTGAACCATCATTTAGAAAAAATTTTGATTTCTTATATAATTATAGTTCCAAAAGAACTAATTTTTGTTTGTGAATTATATATGATCTTCCCTTGATAATAGATCTATTAGACTTTCGAGTTGTGTTTCTTTCTCTCTTGTTATCACAAGTAGTCACAAGCTTTCGTTAAAGAGAGAATGATATTTCAGGTCATCTATGATAGAGGTAGTGACATAATAATCGTGGGCCGTGGAATTATAAAGGCAGCAAGCCCCTCCGAGGCAGCTCGTGAATACCGAATGCAAGGATGGGATGCATACTTGTTGAAATGCACCTACGACTGTATGTATGTCTGATTCCTGGGTTTGCTTCCGCTTGTTTGATTTTTAATTTAATAGATGAGTGAACATCTTGGGTAAATTAAACCTTGGGTGCCATATTTTTTTAAGATTACATATTTTTGTCCCCCCAAACCTAGTGTGATTGGATATTATATTAAATATAAGATAAAAAATAGTATTTCTCAAATTGAATTCTTTTAGAGGCGCACTTTGGAGCGGTTGGACTGGTTTTTGGCTTTTAACAGCCAAGTCACAATCTTCCACATAAACAATTTTACTTAAAACACCCTTATCACAGCAGATCTTTGAGACCAATACACATCCGATAAAATCAATTCTTCAACATTCGTTGAAGCCTTCAGCACCGCCACAGGAGTGCACTTAAGCAGTGTTGTCTGTCATAGCCATCTCCAACCACTTATATGGTCGGTGAGCATCATCTTTAGACTGCAAATCCCAACACTACCATTGTGATTATTATTCTATAAATCCATCAAAGTTCCCTTACCCAAACAAAACCCAACAGATTCCTCTCCTCTCTCTAAAAAAACCATAACTTTCTCTTTCTAGAAAGCCACCTGCCTATCTCAGTCTGTCTCTCTACATGGTTGAAAGATTTTTTTTTTTTCTGCATAGGAGATATATATTTTTCTTTCCTTCACTCATTTTTTCTTTTTGCTGATCTTTGCAGGAGAGGGAGATCTGTTGTTTTTTGGTCAAAGAAGAGATCAATAATGGATGCAGTCTAATTATACTGTAAATGAAATGCCTACGTGGTGTTAAATTCCTGAATCTTTCCATAATTTCAAATTTTCATCTGTAATGATCTTTTTTAAACTACTGATCTCTCTAAACGATAATATTTTTAAAAATCAATACTTTCGTAATAATAATATTTTTTTTAAAAAAAATTATATTTTCATAAATAGTCTTTTAAAAAAATAAAAATCAGATAATCGCAAGTGTTTCCCATATATAGGAAGCCAATGTTTAAATCCTAACCCCTTCTCCTAAAATAGGCAACGGGATGGAGACGTGTTTTTGTCAAGAAGTTATTTTTTTTTTTAAAAGCTAAATTGAGGAAATTTGATGGTATAAGCATTCGGATGCTTCAAGGAACGCTCATTTTGGCTGCCTTTGAGTAGTGAAATGATATTAGATATTTTGTAAATAGTAATGAAAAAATAATTATTAAATATTAAATAATAATAATAAAATATATAAATAATAATAATAATGATATATTTTAAGAATATTTTACTATTTGAATTAGATTTAGGTCTGTTTGAATTTAGAAATGAGATGAGTTTAGAAATGATATGAGTTGATAGGGGTGGAGTCACGTTGACGTAGGGGGTCATGGCTCTTCCATCTTTGGGTCCTACCTTTTTTATTTATTTAAAAATATATGTTTTTTAAAGAAAAAATAATATAGGTTAGTTTTTTTTTTCTATATTTTTTTTCTTTTACAATTTAGTATGATAATATTAATTTTATTTTTTGTTGGCCTTCTCTAAAAATTATCTTAACCTCCCTCCATAAAATTTAATCTAATTTAAAAATAAAATAATCTCATATAAAATAAAATTATATAATAACATGATGACATATTTTTATTAAAAAAAAAAGAAGTTGGATTATTTATAATTTATTTATAATATTTTTTTTTATTATAATGACATGTGCTTGATATATTATATATTTTTTAGTATATAAGTTGATTAAATGTATTTTATTTTTATTATAAATTTTAATATCAACTTGTTCTACAGTGTATAAAAAAATATAAAAATAAAACAAAAAATATTTTATATATTTTGTGTTAATTTTGTTTGGCCCTTTCTAAAATAATTTTTTGATTTCGTATCTGTGAATTAAGATGGATTTTAAAAGTTGAATAATATATTATTTTTTAATATTATTATTATTATTTTGAGATTTAGAAAAATTATATTAAAATTTAAAAAAATTAAATTAAATTTTAAAAATATAATAATGAGTTCTAATGCAAATCATGCCTTAGTCAATGTCTCCTGTTTTTCCTTGGCTCATTTTTAAAGAACACCCACCGTGAAGTGTCCCATAGAAAACCAATTAAACAAAAGTTATAGTCCAATATATTAATAATCCAAAAACATACGCAACAACTATTCAAATTAATAATCAATAAAGTGGCCGACAACGTCAATCTATTACCATTATCCTTGGTTTCTCTCTTTTGTTCCGTATCGTAGAAAGTGCGAGGAAGAGATGTATTCATATTAGTAAAATCCAATAAAGTTGCCGACAACCTCAATATATCACTATTACCCTTTGTTTTTCTCTTTTGTTTCGTATCGTAGAAAGTGCGAGGAAGAGAGGCACTGGATTCCGCCCGTTGATCGCACGCTGTAAAATCGCAACCCACCTTCCCCGAAACAATAGCCAACAACCAATGAAGACTTGTTGTTGACTTGGGCAAGCGCTAGTCAGAACCAGTTAGAACCAGTCAGAACCAGTTACTTCTTTCGACTCTTTTGGTGAATCTTTTGCATCGTTTCCTGATTCATTACTTTCTCAAGAGAAAACAATGGCGGTGGGAGAGCTCTTTCTTGCTGCGTTCCTTCAAGTGTTATTTGACCGATTGGCTTCACCTGAGTTGCTGGCCTTTGCACGTCGAGAGGGACTTGAAAAAACGCTGGACAAGTGGAACAAGACGTTGTCAACGATTCGAAAGGTGCTTGCTGATGCAGAGGAGAAGGAATTACATGCTGAGAGTAGTGCAGTAAAAGAGTGGCTGGAGGATCTCAAAGACTTGGCCTACGACGTGGAGGACATACTCGATGAGTTTACCACAGAAGCTTTGCGACGCAAATTTAAGGGTAAAAATCAGGAAAGTACTAGCAAGGTACGAAATCTCATCCCTGCTGGTTTGAGTGGTTTGAAACCTAGTGCTATTAAGTTAAGAACTAGGCTGGAGTCAAATATCAAGGACATCAGTGCTCGATTTGAAGATCTAGCAGCACAAAAAGAGAAACTCAATTTGAAAGAACATGTGGACAGGAGGTCAGAAAAAACAAGAGGGACAATACTGGCCCCAACTTCTTTACCGAACGAAGTTGTTTATGGCAGGGACGAAGATAAAAAGGCTTTACTTGATTTATTGCTGAGTCGAGGATCAAGCGATAAAGTGTCTGTGATTCCAATCGTTGGTATGGGGGGTATTGGAAAGACAACCCTCGCCCAGTTTGTATACAATGATGCGGAAGTTAAAAGCTCGTTTCGTCTTAGAGCTTGGACTTGCGTTTCTGAAGATTTTGATGCTATAAGGGTCACAAAATCCATTTTAAAATCTCTTAGCCATGGAAGCAATGATGATAATGATCTAAATTTGCTACAAATCAAATTAAGCGAGGTTCTAAAAGGGAAGAAATTTCTAGTCATTTTGGATGATCTTTGGAATGAGAATTATCATGATTGGACAATCCTATTTGCTCCTTTCAAAGCCGGCGCTACAGGAAGTGTAGTTATCATCACAACTCGTAATCAAGGTGTTTCAAGTATGACAGGTACCACTCAAGCTTACCAGCTGGATTTGTTGTCAAATGAAGCTTCTGTGTCCATATTTACCCAACATGTCTTGGGGGTGGAAGACTTTTCTTCGCATGCACACCTAAAAGATATTGGTTTGGAAATCGTTCGAAAATGTAAAGGCTTGGCCTTAGCGGTGAAAACCCTTGGAGGCCTCTTACGTTCAAAACCGCGAAATCGTGATGAATGGGAGAAAGTATTGAAAAGTGAAATATGGGATATTCCAGAGGAGAAAAGTGGGATCGTTCCAGCTCTTATGTTGAGCTATTACCATCTCCCTTCGTATTTGAAGAGATGTTTTGCGTATTGCTCCATATTCCCTAAAGATGATGAATTTGAGAGTAAGCATGTGGTTTTATTATGGATGGCAGAAGGCTTGATTCAACCACGACAAAAAGAAGAAGAAATGGAAGAATTGGGTGAAGAGTATTTTCACGATTTGTTATCAAGGTCATTTTTCCAACAGTCCAACGACAATAAATCTCGATTTGTAATGCATGATCTCATCAATGATTTGGCAAATTCGATTGCTGGAAATACATGCTTTAGAATGGAAGATAGAGTTGAGGGTAGTAAACGAGGGAGTATTGTTAAAAAGGCTCGCCATTTATCTTACCTACGTGACAATTATGAGGGCTTCAAAAAATTTGAGGCCTTTTCTGAACTCACTTGTTTACGTACCTTCTTACCTCTAACGTTGTCATCTCATGGGTATGGGGGGCGGTGGGGCTATTTGCCCCGTTATGTTACTCTTGAATTATTGCCAAAATTACGATGCTTGAGGGTGCTCTCTTTGAACGGTTACCAAATAAACAAGATATCGAATTCAATTGGTGAGTTGATCCATCTACGGTATCTTGACCTGTCTCACACTTGCATCACCAGATTGCCCGAATCAACGACCACTCTTTACAATTTACAGACATTGTTGTTGGAAGGTTGCGAATGTCTAGAAAAACTACCTTCAACATTTGGGAACCTGGTCAACTTACGCCACCTCAATATTTCTCAAGGAAGATCACTAGAAGCAATGCCTTTGAATATAGGCAAATTAACTTGTCTTCGAACGTTGTCTGATTTCATTGTGGGAAAAGATTGTTGCTCAGGGTTGAAGGAGATAGGATCTTTGTCTCATCTTGAAGGGACACTCTGCATTTCAAGATTGGAGAACGTGATTGAGCCAGAGGATGCAAGGGACATGAATTTAAGTGGTAAGCCCAAACTTGATGTGTTGTCATTGGAATGGAGTCAAGACATCGATGACTCAAAGGATAGAACAAGTGAAAAAGAGTTTCTTAACATGCTACAACCTCACAACCTTTTGAAAGAACTCACTATTAGCTGTTATGGGGGTACAGAATTTCCGACCTGGCTCAACCATCATTGGCTTCCTAAATTAGCGTTATTGACTATTGAAAATTGTAAAAAGTGTACGTCATTGCCACCATTGGGAAAACTTCCATCACTCAGAGTCCTTTCGATCCAGGGTATGGCTAGCATGAAGAGTATTGGTCCTGAAATTTGTGGGGATTGTCCGTCACAATCTTTTAGATCCTTGGAGACTCTAAATTTCGAGAATATGCCGGGGTGGGAGAATTGGAATCCTTGTGAAGCATTCCCAAACTTACGTGAACTCTCTATTAAAAATTGTCCCAAGTTGTCAGGACATTTACCAGATCGCCTTCCTTCACTTGAAAATGTTGAGATAGATGGATGTTTGAATTTAATGGTCTCAGTCTCGAGCTTTCCAGATCGATGCAAAATAAAATTTGAGGGATCAGAAGGGGTGGCGTGCGAAGGAGAAGTTGATTTTAGCTCGCTAAAATTCAACGATCTTTCAACAATTTCAGAATTTGAATCTCGAATGAAAGTGTTAATTACAATGGGTGCGCTGGCAAATGTACAAGAATTAGAGGTTAACGGATGCAAGGAACTGATGCATTTGTGGTCAAACGCGGTGGTATCATTTCCGCCTCTCCCACATCTTGATTATCTGAAGGTTTTTAATTGTCCAAAACTAGTTTCGTTGGTTGCTAAAGCCCAGCTTCCTCCAGCTCTGAAGGAACTATGCATAGAGGATTGTGAAAATATTCGGATTTTGATAGACGAGGATGATACCAACAGCTGCGGCAGCAGCGGTGACAACAGCACATCTCTTCTTCGTCGTTTGACGATTCATAGGTGTCCCTCCCTCAAATTCCTAATATCAAGCGGTGAGTTACCCGCAGCACTTAAAAAATTATCAATTTGGTCATGTCCAGAGCTAGAGTCAATAGCGAAGGAATTACATCATAATTCATTGCTTCAATCCATTCACATTGATGGATGTGGAAAGCTTAAATCCTTACCCACCGGTATACGCGGTCTCAGCCATGTAAGCCGTATTCTCATTTATGATAGTCCGAGTCTCGATTTCTTCCCGGACGGAGATTTGCTCCCTGTCAACCTGGAAACTCTGCATCTTGATAGTTGCAAGAAAACGCAGGTCGTGGTCAATCGCATACACACCTGCACCTCTCTTCAAGAATTGAGAATGGGGAAATGTCCAAGAGTAATTGTATCCTTTCCAGAAGAAGGTTTTCCCACCAACCTAACATCTCTTTCGATCCATGATAGCAGTATCGCTCAGGGCTTGTTTGAGTGGGGATTGCACAGGTTTACCTCTCTCAAACGTCTTCGAATTTGTGATGGATCTTTGCACCTGCAGGTGTCCTTTCCAGACATGAAGCTGCCTACTTCTCTAATCGAACTGATGATCGATAACTTTCCGAAATTGAAATACTTGTCTCCCGAGGGCTTTCGAAACCTCACATCACTTAAAGAACTGATTATCTTAAATTGCAAAAAACTAGCGTCCTTTCCAAAGAAGGGCCTACCGCCCTCACTCCGAATACTTACCATTGTTGATTGTAAAAAGTTGACGTCATTTACAACAAACTGTCTGCCTCTCTCACTCCTGGAACTTTATGTATCCAGATGTCCTCAGTTGGAAGAATGGTGCAAGAAAGATCGAGGAAAGGACTTAATTGCCCACATCCCTTGCGTTTCATTTAATCGTCATTCTTCCCTGTGGTAAATTTGTTATGTAAATCTAGCTTCTTAGGACTTAATTGCTAATTCGAGTATTAGTTTCACATTTGTAGGTACATTTGAAATTTCGGGTGCGGATGGTGGATGAATACTGACAAGTTTGTGTGAAGCTTTGGTTGAAATTCATATGGATGTTAGAAATGAATGGTTCATTGATAGAACATTAATTTAAATATTTATTTTCAGAGTCTAAAACCAGGATTCATATATCCTAAAGTTTATGCAATTTAAAAAAATATACATCACAACTTACTCATAATATTCAGTAAAAAGTCGGTTCTATAAACTATACTGCTTGACTTTGTTAAACTTAAACGACAACTTGTTGATCCAGGACCTTAACAACATAAACAACATCGGGAACAATTATTTGCTTTTGCAAATCTTGCTAGTTGTTTTTCGTCACTTTTACAAAGAAAAACCTTATTTTTAATAGAGACAATTAATTAGTTAAATAAAAAAAGAAAAAAAAAAAAGAAAACCAATCGAAACGTATATATAATTTATAAAGCACATTTTCTTTAAAGTGAATATATATATATTTGAATTTTCACAATATTACAGTACATATATTCCTCTTAAGTTTTCAATAAATATTTTTGTATATAATTCATTACGTTTTCTCATAATTATAATTGATTCCTTCGTCAGTTTCCGGTTACTATGTGTTATGAACAGTTAAATATTTCTGAACTCATTATTGAATCAGATTATGATCTCATTACCCCTTTTTCTTTTCTCCTCTTGTTAGCTGACTAAATTTATCACAAATTTTTCGTTACAGATTGAGAAATTTAGTTCGTTAATATTTTGAATACAATAAGCCTATAAACGATCTATTCTGCTGCTTTTATGAGTCTTTATTAATTAGTAGGATTCCCTTCCCCTTGAGAGCTAATCCAACTCTTTATTTTGTTAAAGAATTAATGCCGATAACAGTAGGATCTATCATATAATTTCTGGTCCTGAAATTGTTTATGGATTGAAGTTAGAAGACAGCATGTGGCCTGGTAAAGATCTTATGGTAAATTATTAGGTTCATCTTGAATCCTTCAACCTGTGACATTATAGCAAACACACTTTTATCAACATAATAAATTACACACTAATCATCTAGAGTTGTCCTGTCCTGGTGTTGAGTTATATAATAGATATGGCAATAAGACAAACTGCCATGTTACTGAAAGTTGTCCCTTCTGCCCTTCTCAATGCTGAAAAAAGTCTCTCCCCACTAGTCCTCTGTCAACTGAAACGCATACCCAACCTTCTCTCAACAACACCAAAAATCAAAACTAAAATTCGAAACCAAAGTAAAAGAAAGAGAATCATTTCTAAGCAGTTCTAAAAATGCTCATGTTAATATAACTACACAAAACTCATTGTCAAATTTGATACTGTTTTGATACATAAGTTGTCTAGAAAGTAAGGAGTTAGTAGCAATGTGTATTTTGAAAATTATCAAATTTGGCTTAATCTCTTTCTTTATTTGCTAATATAATTCCAAAATAAAGTTTATCCCTGCCCTCTAGCTAACAAGTTTAGATTGAAAATTCACAAAAAACTAGAACAAAAGTTTATCCTGCTTTCTATGCATCCAAATTTAAATAATAATAATAATAATAAGAGAAAGGAAAAGAAGACCTGATTTTCAATGCACTTGCCACTGTCTTGCAGAGCAAAGAACATAGTTATAATCTAATGCCATTATTTCTGGACTGCGCCAACAAATTTGTATTTATTTTGATACAAACAATTGTAAATACAAATTTACAAAGACTATTCCAAGTAAGAATCCTAAAATTAAGGCTAACTGTTACAGAGTATTAACATGGAATTTAATGGCTGTTACATCCTTGATTTGAGGCTGAGACTCTGCTTCAGTTTTCTTTTGCTTGATATGAGGATTCTTCCGTTATAAACCATGCAAGCAAATTATATATTTTCCACACGTAAAAAGATAGGGACAACGCTATATATAGTCCAAAAAATTGAATTTCTTTGCAATCCAAACAATAGCAAAACTAAAAAATTTAGTTTAGGGGTGTCAATTTACAAAGCAAAATTTAGGAAAAGACAAATATTAATTTTTTAGATAATCTATTTCATAAAAATACTTTTTAAAATTTGATTTTTATCAAGTTTTAAAAAAATTTTAGGGGCCCAAGCCAAATGATAGTTCCATTCTTGAGTCCAAATAATAAACAAATAAATAAATCCCTATTTTAGGATAAAATTAATTAAAATAACTTTATTTACAAATAAAAAATTTTAAAAATATGAAAAATTCACTTTATTTAGTTATAAAATTGAAGTGTTTCTATGTGAACTGCAATACAATCCATATTTAATAAATTGTAAAAAGAATTATTCAAAAGACATTACTTGTTTACCTTTCCAAAATTTTCCCAGATATAAAGAGCATTAGCAAACAAACAAAAACATGGAAAGCTATCAGTCCATTCTCAGAGTTCATAAACTCATGAAGGGATAAAAGTAGAAAATCAATTAACAAAAAAACCACTATTCACCAAAATATATTCCTTAACTCAAGACGCCCTTGTGAAAATCAGAAGAAAAATTTTAAATATAAGCTTTACACTGTTCACACCATTTAAACATGTGATTTTACTTTATACTTTCTTTTGTTCTACACTTAAAAAACTGTTCACATCATCTAGTGTGTCAGGTATGTAAAATACTGGGCTTTTGTGTGAAATAACTCGGGAAGGGAAGAGCTGGTAAGACAAAAGATGGGGGTGGTGCTGGTCGGCTGGGGAAATAAGAGAGATGAAGGCGCTTTTAAGGTAAGAATAAATCGAAGAAGGGGAATGCAAAACACAGCGTTTTAGTTTTTTTTTTTTTTTTCTTTTTTGCGATTATGACCTTTTGCAGTGATTTAATTTAGATGTAAAAAGTTCAAATTACACTATAATATATATATATATATATATATATATTTGCATCGCTAGAATCTTGATGCAAAAACTTATAACTATACCGCAAAAGCTTTAATAATTTTGATGCATAAAAAATTAGCAACCACTTTAAAAAGCGCAACAATAAGTTTTCTCTTTTGTGTCGCTCGAGTTTGTATGCAAAAACTTATAATTGTATCGCAAAAGCTGTAATAACCATTCAAATAACAGTTTGGCACTAGTTGCGTTGAAAATTAACAACTCAAAGGTTTTCTTTTTGAAAATTATTATCACTTCTCTAATCGAACTGGTGATCGATAACTTTCCGAATCTGGAATACTTGTCTCCCGAGGGCTTTGGAAACCTCACATCACTTGAAGTCCTGTGTATCTTAAATTGCAAAAAACTCGCGTACTTTCCAAAGAAGGGCTCATCTCCCTCACTCCAAAGGCTTTCAATTGTTGATTGTAAAAAGTTGACTTCATTGACAAAGAACTGTCTGCCTCTCTCACTCCTGCAACTTTCAATCTTCAGATGTCCTCTGTTGGAAGAATGGTGCAAGAAAGACAGAGGGAGGGGTTTCAGATAGCCCACATTCCTTACGTTTCATTTGATCGTTATAGCCTGATGTTGCGATCCATTGTAACTTTGTAAGTTTGTAACTATTTAATAAAGCGACGATGAGGCGTTGCCCAATTAAAGCTCGCATGGCATATAGTTGTAATATGTTATTGCTAATTGCATTAATCATGCTAGAGATCAGACACACAGATAGAAGTGAGTTTTATAATATGCTTATGCGATTTAAAAATATACTTCACAATTTATTAGCAATGATCAGTAAAAAGTTGGATTCTGTATACTATCCTTCATACCTGTTAAACAATATCACATGGGCTTTTTGATCGTCTAAACAGAAACATTCACAACAAATTGCTTTTGCAAATCTTGTGAGTTGTTTCTCATGATCACTTTTACAGAGCAGGACCTTATTTTCTAGAGCGACGAGTAAAAAAAAAATAATACAAAACCGAGAGATGTGGAGGTCGGTTAAGTATTGGATCAGCTGGGTGGGTATTAAACTTAAGGCTGCCTCTAGTTTACATGGGAGAGATGTGGCAATTTTGAATATGCTGCAGGTACCAGTTAAGCGGCTTTTACAGAAAAAGTTTAGTGCAGTTTCTTGGCAAAAATTGAATTTGGAATGGTTTAAATTGAATGTTGATGGTAGTAGGAAAGGGAATCCAGGGGAGTTGGGTGCAGATGGTGAGTTGCGAAACGATAAAGGTTTTTAGCAATGTGCTTTTGCTGCTAGTATTGGTATTGGTTCTAATAACAATGCAGAATTGATGGCTTTACTGCTGGGGCTTCGAAAGTGTAAGAAAATGGGTTTTTATTATGTTATTGTTGTGATGGATGATGCTAGTGGTTTCATGGTTGAAAGAGGGGAGTTGTAGTAATGGTATTTAGAGGACTTTTGGGAGGAAATAATGTGTCTGATGCAGGGCTTTAATATCCGATTTCATGTTTTCAGGGAAGCTAATATTGCAGCAGATTGTCTAGCTCGAATGGGTGGAAATGGCTGATACAATATCTAGTCTGTTTTGTGGAATAGGAGGATGGACCATGTGGGATCATTAAGCCCACATGGAGAGAAGGCCTAGGCCTATGTTACTAAGGTCTTAAATCTTGGGGTTATTTGTGTTGGCAGATAGAGAGAGTGAAGTGAGGAGAAGAAAAAACGTGTGAAGAAGAGGGGGAGAGGAAGAGACTCAAAGAGAAAAAGAGAGTTTTCATCCAGTTTCAATCGAAAGTTTCGATTTAGGTCATCTGTGGTCCGATTGAGCTGAAATTCTGCAGGAACGTTCACAACTGAAGACTCTACAATCTGAACAGTGGAGATCAGATTTGGAATAGTATTTTTGGTGCTTAAGGTTGTGAACAGTAACACATATTTGGTGAGTTCTTTCCTAATCACACTGGGTGGTTGCCAAGAAAGTGTTTCTCTTGATATCATTGTTGATTGCATGCCTCTAGTGTAGAGAGAACATTTGTGTACACAAATATTGTTGACAATGAAAGTTTTAACTGGATTAGGTCCCGTTGTTTTTCTCTTTGCATTATAGGATTTTCCACGTAAAAATATTGGCTTTTTGTGTGTGTGATTTTTTCTTGCATTGTTCTCTTCTCAATTACTTCCTAACAGGTTTATGCAAAGTAAGAGATAATTATTTTTGCTATTTAGATTTCTCCCAACATAGTCTTCGGTTCAAACTCTTCCTTTCTAGCTTATTGGTATCATTAGAACGGTTTGATGATTCATAATAGATTCGAAGTGGCCTCTAATTTACTATATTCAGTTTAGCAAATTTTTAGTAGTGCTTGCAGGGGAGGAGTTTAGGTGCCGGGTATACAGTTTTGTATTTGTACGTAGTGATTCAATAGTTCTTTTTTGGAATAAGTCGTTGATGCATGGTTTGTATAAGGTATTCCTCAGCCAAAAATGAGAGTTTTTAATAATAATGGGGGATCTCCTCCTCCTTTATTTTTTAAAAAAGAACAAAAAAAGAAAAAAGAAAAAGAAAAAAAGAAACCTTGGGTGAAATGTATTTTCAAAGAGTACATATTTTTGTGTATCCATAGTTAGTGTGATTGAAATCGTGGCACTTCTACGGTGGTTTTTGGTTGGATTAACCATGAAAATTCAATCTCTTCCTAGCAATGTTATAATTCATTGACAGCAAGACAATAATTTGTTTTCATCTATAGTTTTTTTAAGTTATTCCTTTCCTTTGAAAGTTTACATTTCTAAAGCAAATAAGTTTTTCTCTGAAACTCTTGTCTGCTGCATGTTAAGAGCACACGCTTTGTAGATTGAGATTGAATTGGAGTGGTTACCTGCAGAAAGGCATTTGAAAATAGAGCAATAATAATTCTCTATTTTCCTTCTTCGGATATATGTTCTTTTGTTTTTTTCCTGTTAAATATAATTTTTAGTCATTAAAAGAAGGATGAATAGCAAAATTTGTGAAAGAACTCCCGTAGAGCACACAGCTGAAACATCATTTTCTATCATTTTTAAATAAATTGATGACGTTGTAAGAGTTATCACTTACATTACATAGAAGAACAAGAGAAAGGGAGAGATGGAATGAACAAAGAGAAGTTGTTCAGTAAGAACAAGAATATGCAGATGAGTGTTTACTATAAATAATCAATCAATAGTAACGGTATATGCCTAAGTTGAGATGTAGAATGTAACATGTCCGTGGAACATCTAAATGGTTAAACATGAATCTCAATGTACCTATAGACCCTACAATTGCCCTTATGCTGGCTCACGAGACTTATTTATTTGTAGATGAATTATAGTCTGGTGATGCTAATCCTTTCTTTTGCGTTCGAGCATGAGCTTTGGATACTAAAGCAAGGTGTGGTTCATTGGGTTCGTTAAAATGGACTTGGGCCTATATTTTAGACTCTGTTTTTTTTTTTAACAAGCAATATTATTTTAAAAATCTTTCCATCAGATGACATTCACATAATTGAATTTAAATAATAATATTTAATCTATAAAATTTAAAATTTAAAATCTTAAATCTTAAATTTAAAATTTATTTTTTCGAATTAAATTATACCATGGATCAGGTGTGTGGTAGAAATAACTTTGAGTAATTCTACGTAGAATCAGTTTTAAATAATCGAGGAGAATGCGATTATTTGTTGGAAAAAAATATTTATTATTTAAAATTTAAAATTTTGGTACAGTCATTTGGAAAAAAAAACTGTTGAGAGAAAAAAAATCTAATTTTTTTAGCAAAACTTTTTAAAACACTTTGCAGAATTTGTATACTTCAAGACTATTTATAACATTATTATATAGTAAAGAGCAATGCTATAAAGAAATTTATACATTTTGTATATTAAATATTTTTAAATATAAAATAAAAGAGGATAAAAAAAATAAAATTATATTTTGAAGTAAATGTACAAAATATACATACTTCTATTTTTTTAAAAAAAATATAATAAAAATGTAATAAGAACGTAGGAAAACCAAGACCTCACATGCTATTCATGTGACTAATAAAAGTTATGATTAGAACTAGTCTTCTATATTGATTAGAAAAATGATATACGCAATAGAAATTAAAAAATGAGGTTAAAATAACCTTATTTAAAAATAAGTTGTATTGTACAAAATATTATATAAAATAATAATGTGTATTTAAAAATAACCTTATTTGAATATAAAAGAAATTAGATTATAAGAAAGAGTTGCGTTCGAGCATGAGCTTTGGAATACAGGAGCAAGAGGAAAAAAAAAAAACTATGATAGAGACAATGAGATCAGCTATCTTCTATTCCTTAATTTTATGTCAAGAATTATAGGTAGCCTTGTAGTCCTCTCCTCATCCCTTGTCCAAATGAAGGGCCACTTGTCCTATTCAAAACGAGTAATTGATCCAAACCCAATATCTAGGATGCTTTGAGTTGGGCTTAACTTTGCCCCCAAATGGGTTGCAAATGATGGATTTTTATCCTTTTTCATTATGCGTGTTTATCCAGGTCGGATAAACCGATTTTGAAATTGTATTTATTTTTTAATAAATTTGATACTTTTGTTTAAAATGTTTAAAAAAAATTTGCATCCAAATTCCAGATTTCTAAATTTAAAATTTGGTGAACACTCATATTTTTCATATTGTTATTCTCTGCAATATGAGCTATAATTGCCCCCATGAGGAAGGTGTAGGCGTGGTAGCCTTTTCTTCTTTTTGGCTAAAGATGGATGCCATTTTCGATAGCTTTATGCTCTCTCAATTGTTCCTCAACTTTTTTTAAATAAAATAAATAAATAAATAAAAATTGTTCCCCTACTTTTGTCACATGCATACTATTTAAAAGTACTAAAACGTGATCCCTATAATCATATAAAAATATTATTTCTAGTGCAACCCAATTAGTTTTTTTTGTATTAAAAACTTATTGTGCTGTAAAAACTATAATAACTATTCGAATACTCGTTTGTTACTAGTTGCGTCGACAGTTAGCTACCATTTAAAAAACGATGCAAATGGCTTCTTTTTGCGTCAATTTTCAAAAGGACGATAGATAATATTTTGGACGCAAAAAGAAATTTTTCTTGTTGGGTCTCTTCTTTGATTTTTTGCAAGTTATTCCTCTCCATCAAAATGTATTTATATTTTATCATTGGCCGGCCCCTAGCCTGATTGCTATTGTTTTTGTTGCTTGCAATGGGATATTTTATAAATATATTGGATTGCACTGATATGGTAAGTTAATGCACACATAATTTTTGGTCCTGGAATTGTTGATGGACTGAAGTTGGAGGTATCAACTAATTTTTCATTTTGACTTTAACCTAAAATACTAATTAGGTAAGTAGAAAACAACCAGGCCTCAAAAGAAATTTATTCTTAATTTAAGCACTCTTTGGTCTGTTTTCAGGATTTACCTCGTGGTAGGGGCCTCTTATAGCTCGTTAAAATGCGCTCAATTGGTAATCTTGCTAAAAGAAGATCACGTTAAAAATAACACAGGATGAGTACTTGTCAAAACTATCCGATGATCGACAACCGTTATTATAAGTTGCATTTCTCTCTCTCTTGTTATTACAAGTTGTCACAAGCTTTCATTAATGAGAGAAAATGATATTTCAGTTTATCCATGATAGAGATAATGATATAATATAGGCTGTGGAATTATAAAGGCAGCAAAACCCGTGATAGTAGCTCGTGAACACCGTTTACAAGGTTGGGATGCATACTTGTTGAAATGCACCTAAGACTTTATTAGTTCCGGTTCCCAAGTTTACTTACACTTGTATGATTTTTGATTTGATAGATGAGTGTGGATTTCGTGTAAATGAGACCTTGAGTGAGATGAATTTTTAAAGAGCGTGTATTTTTTTTTTTTTTATGTCTATTCTTATCTCCTACTTTTCCCCTCTTATCCCTATTGTTGGCCTGGTGGGTTGGGCCCAAATTAGGGCTCGAGTATTTCACACCCACACAATTACAAATTTACAACATTCCATATTCTGTAAGTTATGATCAACGCTGACTTCTTCCTTTCCCCACCTTTTGGTATATTTTTTCTTCTTTATTTCTATCTTTTTTAATTTTCTTTTCTCAAAATATGAGCAAATTAATAGGTCAACCATATTGGAAAAAAACTTGATTTCTTATTTAATTATAATGAATTATATATGATCGTCCCTTGCTAATAGATAAACTACATTATAGCAGTTTTCTTTCGAATTTTCTTCATTCCTGACGCTGTGTTTCAGTGGTAGAACAATAATTAAATACTTATCAAAACAATCTGATGACAACCGTTCCCTAGATTTTCAATTTGCGTTTCTTTCTTGTGTATTAATGAGAGAAAATGAGTCATCCATGCGCGCATGATAGAGGTGGTGACATAATAATTGTGGGCCGTGGAGGTAGCTCGTCAGGAATACTATTGGCAAGGACGAGATGCAAACTTGTTGAAATGCATGAAGACTATTAGGTCTAGCTCTCGGGTTTTCTTCCGTTTGTATGTATTTTTTTTTAAATTTGTTCCTCTCCTTAATTAGTAAGTTTACATGTTTTTCTATAGTAAATAAGTTTTTCTGATCAAGCTCTTATCAGGTGAAAAATACCAGTTTTTTTTTAAATGTGAACAAAATATGTACATAGATTTATAAATTACTATTACTTCTCACATTACAAGAAAAATAAGTTTTAATGGTCATTTAATTGCGACCAAATGATTATTTATAATTAAAATCATTTACAAGCGGAAGATAAAAGAAAAGTAGATGCAGACAGACAAAAACCACTTCTAATAGTTTAAAACCACAAGCGGAAGTGGGGACGGAGGTGAATGAATATAAAAACAATAAAACAAGAGAAAGAAAAGAAGCGGAAGATCAAAGAAAGGAACGGGAGTGAAATGCAGAAAATAAACATGTAACAGTTAAGAGGCGGCAAGGCCGACCAATGCATGCATTACAGATAAAGCATGAGCTTTATCTTAACAGGCGGCAAGGCCGACCATGTAAAGCATTAACAAGGAAGAAGGTAAAAATCTTCATTGTATTCACAAATTTACAAGATTTACAATCTCACAAGATTCCCTCACAAGATTGGCACTCAAGGCTCAAGACTTAACAAGAATCTTAGTCTACTCAAGGGAGTTGTCGTCTGAACAAACTCTGATTTCAAATGAAAACTAAACTCTCCTTATATAGAGGGAGAGGCTTTACAAAAGACAAGTCCCGATAATCACGGGAGACAAACAAAAGCAAAAGCGGCCAAAAGTAGCCGAAAGTAAAAAGCAAACAGTAATCACACCGCGTGATTTACTATTTGAAAAGTAAAGTTGTCGGTGCCGAAAGTTGGGCTGACAGACAATTATGTTGTCTGCACCGAAAGATGTTTTGTCTTCTAGTGCTGATTGGCTCAAAAGTGTCGGTAGTTGAGACATCATGTCTTCATCTGCTGACCGATAACTTTGGGCAGACAATAATGTCTGTCTTCTCGATCTCTTCTTCATGAGTGAAAAAGAATGAAGTCTTCATCTTCAACTTTGGGAGTGAAAATTTGGAAAGATTTTTGGTTGGAATATAAAACCAAGAAATTTGTAAGAGAAAAGAAGATATTGACTCATCGTGAGACAATATGAGAACAAATTTATGAAATTGGAATATGGTTCTTGTTCCGATTCCAGTACGATCAAAAGAAAGAAAAACCATTTTAGGAAAATAGTTTTTCTGGTTCAAATCTGCATGAGATGCAGAGAACAATATTGATTCTGTCAAAATAAAATATTTTAACAAAGAATTACTCAAATAAAAATTTGATCTTGTCAAAACCAAATGTATTGACAAGGGAATGAAAATAGCAACTTCCAGAATGGAAATTACTGAAATTTTTCTGTTCCAAGAATCATTCCTGGACCAGTATGACTCTGATCATCTTCCAGTAGGGAAGATGAGTGAATAGTAACTTTAAGTGGAAAAGTTACATATTTTTGAACTTCCTGGAAGGAAGTAAAAAGTCTTAAGTTAATTTCCTGGAAGGAAATTGACTGTTTATCATCTTCCAGTGGGAAAGATGATTCAATAGTATCTTCCATCTCGAAAGATACATCAATAGTAACTTCCAGTGGGGAAGTTACTTCTCTTTCAACTTCCAGTGGGGAAGTTGAAAGGCTCAAGTCAATTTTCTGGAAGGAAATTGACTGTTTATCATCTTCCAGTGGGGAAGATGATTCAATAGTATCTTCCATCTCGGAAGATACATCAATAGTAACTTCCAGTGGGAAAGTTACTTCTTTGTCAACTTCCAGTGGGGAAGTTGACTGTCGTTCATCTTCCTAAAAGGAAGATGAATGACTATCACTGTCAATTTCCTAGAAGGAAATTGACTGTTTATCATCTTCCAGTGGGGAAGATGATTCAATAGTATCTTCTATCTCGGAAGATACATCAATTGTAACTTCCAGTGGGGAAGTTGAAAGGCTCAAGTCAATTTTCTGGAAGGAAATTGACTGTTTATTATCTTCCAGTGGGGAAGATGATTCAATAGTATCTTCCATCTCGGAAGATACATCAATAGTAACTTCCAGTGGGGAAGTTACTTTTCTTTCAACTTCCAGTGGGGAAGTTGAAAGGCTCAAGTCAATTTCCTGAAAGGAAATTGACTGTTTATCATCTTCCAGTGGGGAAGATGATTCAATAGTATCTTCCATCTCAGAAGATACATCAATAGTAACTTCCAGTGGGGAAGTTACTTCTCTTTCAACTTCCAGTGGGGAAGTTGAAAGGCTCAAGTCAATTTCCTGAAAGGAAATTGACTGTTTATCATCTTCCAGTGGGGAAGATGATTCAATAGTATCTTCCATCTCAGAAGATACATCAATAGTAACTTCCAGTGGGGAAGTTACTTCTCTTTCAACTTCCAGTGGGGAAGTTGAAAGGCTCAAGTCAATTTCCTGGAAGGAAATTGACTGTTTATCATCTTCCAGTGGGGAAGATGATTTAATAGTATCTTCCATCTCAGAAGATACATCAATAGTAATTTCCAGTGGGGAAGTTACTTCTTTGTCAACTTCCAGTGGGGAAGTTGACTGTCGTTCATCTTCCTGAAAGGAAGATGAATGACTATCACTGTCAATTTCCTGGAAGAAAATTTTCCAGGAAATTGACTGTTTATCATCTTCCAATGGGGAAGATGATTCAATAGTATCTTCCCTCTCGGAAGATACATCAATAGTAACTTCCAGTGGGGAAGTTACTTTTATTTCAACTTCCAGTGGGGAAGTTGAAAGGCTCAAGTCAATTTCCTAGAAGGAAATTGACTGTTTATCATCTTCCAGTGGGGAAGATGATTCAATAGTATCTTCAATCTCGGAAGATACATCAATAGTAACTTCCAGTGGGGAAGTTACTTCTCTTTCAACTTCTAGTAGGGAAGTTGAAAGGCTCAAGTCAATTTCCTGGAAGGAAATTGACTGTTTATCATCTTCCAGTGGGGAAGATGATTCAATAGTATCTTCCATCTCAGAAGATACATCAATAGTAACTTCCAGTGAGGAAGTTACGTCTTTGTCAACTTCCAGTGGGGAAGTTGACTGTCGTTCATCTTCCTGAAAGGAAGATGAATGACTATCACTGTCAATTTCCTGGAAGGAAATTGACTGTTTATTATCTTCCAGTGGGGAAGATGATACTTTAGTAACTTACAGTAGGAAAGTTACATTTTTTGAAGAGCAGTCATGCTCATTTTCATCAGGATCTGAAGAAGGCAAAAGATCTGATGATTCAGACTCTGTGTGATAATTGAAATCACTAGAGCCAATCTCACTTTGTTCTATCTCTGAATATTCAGAGTCGAGCTCATATAAAGAAATAGAATTAGACGAATCCGTCTCTGAGTGTTCATAAGAAGCACTCGGGATGTATCCATCTATTTCCTCAGAGGAGGAATGATCAGAAAAAGATTTTAACAAATCATCCTTAGAGATGATGAAAACACTGGATTTTTCAGGATTAGGACATTTAATTCCCTTATGTCCATTTTTTCCACAGTTATAACATCTCTTAAGAGATGGCTTTTTCAAAGATTTATTAAAAATTCTTTTGTTAGAAGATTTTTTAATGACTTTATCACGGGTTTTAGAAATTCTTTTTTCTCCGTGAAATTTCTTTTTCAAATGCTTCCTTTTGGGAGGAGCACTGAAAGATATTAAAGAATCTACAGATTTATCCAAGGATTTATCTACAGAAATTTTTGAAACTGAAATAAAATCCTTTCTACTTTTATCAGGGATATTAGTAGAAGGTTTTAGCTTTTGTTTTTCTAGCTGGATTTCAGCTAGCATTTGATCAATTTTATCAAGAGTACTGACAGTATTAGTTTTCTGTCTGTTCTCTGGTAAATCAATCAAAGGTTTTTCAAAAATAATTTTCTCAGCAATAGGTTTAGAAAACTTGTTGAGGCATTTGAAGAAAAAGTTTTTAAATCATTTAAAAACTTAATTTTAAAATCAGGATGATTATTTTTAAAATCATAATGATTTTCAAGAAAATCAAAGAAAAGAATATGCCTTTGTTGGGCATTCATCAATTCTTTCCATTTGCATCTAACCCTTTGTTTTTGGGCTAGACTAAAATCTCTAGCATAAGCATTACGCTTAAGCTTGTTATCATGGCTTTTGAAATTATTGACTAATGAAATGATATCAATTTCAAAAAGTTTATCAGAAGACTTTTTAGAAAGCTTCTGAGGCTCAATTTTCTCAGAATGATCAACACTTGGTCTTATAAAAGACTTAATATTGATCGGAATAGAAGAAATAAAAGAAGATGGAAGAACTGTACCAACACCACGTTGATACAGATGATCAGAATCAGACTCATCAACCAAGTCTGGAGAATACTGAAAATGATTTTGACTTTCAAAATCATACTCATGCTCATAATCTTCTTCCTCATCAAAAGTATCAGGTGGTTCACCTGATCCAAAGCTATCTGATGATTTGGATCTATACATCATGTTCATCTTGACAAAAATTAGAAAGATTCGGGTACTTCCTAATTCTAGGTCTTCGACCTTACCCTATTTGCACAGGCAACAAATGCCCATGGACAACACATGTCCGACTCCGACTTACAGTCCTTACTACAGCCTCTCATGCCCACTTAAGCCTAAACGCCCTCCTGGTTAACGGCAACACGGGGACTTACTGCTTGCTGTAACACTCGATTGCGGATATGGGGGTGTGCAAACAGAATAAAATAAAAGAACAAGAAATAGGGATACAGAGTATCTCTAGCAATTATCAAATAGAAAAGGAAACAGAGATAAAGTTCAACAGTTAGCAACAGACCCGGAAAATGGCTCTGATACCATTTACAAGCGAAAGATAAAAGAAAAGTAGATGCAGACAGACAAAAACCACTTCTAGCAGTTTAAAACCACGAGCGGAAGTGGGGACGGAGGTGAATGAATATAAAAACAAAATTAACTGTAAATAATCATTTGGTCACAATTAAATGATCACAAATAAGTAATTTTCTTATCATGTCAATTTGTTTATAAGGCGGCCTTCCAACCATGACCTTCTCATTTGGACTGCGTGACAAATCCGAGTACGGCAAGGAGCACTCATTTTCTCCTATTTTGCGTAGTTGCTCTTATTAATATTATCCTTGCATACCTTTCTGTTTTGTGAATTTTCATATCATAGAAAGTGCGAGGAAGAGAGAGGTAATGGATTCCATCCGTTGATACAACCACGGCAAAATTACAACCCACCTTCCCCGAAATAGATAGCCAACAACCAATGAAGACTTCAATAGATAGCCAACAACCAATGAAGACTTCAGATTAATAATCCAACAAATTTGTTATATATATATATATATATTAGTGAAATGCTAAATTCACAAATGGAAATTCTAGATGCTCCTTTACTTTTTATTTATTTATTTATTTATTTTGCATATAATAATTAAATATATATCTTATAATGATATCGTATTTTTTTGATAAAAATATTTTTAAAAGTATTAAAAAATATGTATTTATATATAATTATATAAAAAGATAAATGATAAAAACTGAACTGACATGTTCTGCTGGTGGGGATCCATGGCTCCAGAGCCACTCATTTATATTATCATTGCCTTTTCTGATCCTTTGTGAATTATCTTTCGTGAAGTCATACCATAGAAAGTGCGTGGAAGACGTGGAAGAGAGAGGCAATAGATTGCATCCGTTGATAGCCAACAACCAACGAAGACTTCAGATTAACTTGTTGACTTGTGCAAGCACTCTTATAGCTTTTCCCAAGGCAGAACCGGTTACTTCTTTCGACTCTTTGGTGAATCTTTTGCATCGTTTCCTGATTCATTACTTTCTCAAGAGAAAACAATGGCGGTGGGAGAGCTCTTTCTTGCTGCAATCCTTCAAGTGTTATTTGACCGATTGGCTTCACCTGAGTTGCTGGCCTTTGCACGTCGAGAGGGACTTGTAAAAACGCTGGACAAGTGGAACAAGACGTTGTCAACGATTCGAAAGGTGCTTGCTGATGCAGAGGAGAAGGAATTACATGCTGAGAGTAATGCAGTAAAAGAGTGGCTGGAGGGTCTCAAAGACTTGGCCTACGACGTGGAGGACATACTCGATGAATTTACCACAGAAGCTTTGCGACGCAAATTGAAGGGTAAAAATCAGGAAAGTACTAGCAAGGTACGACTTAATCTCATCCCTACTTATTTGAGTGGTTTGAAACCTAGTGCTATTAAGTTAAGAACAAGGCTGGAGTCAAATATCAAGGACATCAGTGCTCGATTTGAAGATCTAGCAGCACAAAAAGAGAAACTCAATTTAAAAGAACATGTGGACAGGAGGTCAGAAAAAACAAGAGGGACAGTACTGGCCCCAACTTCTTTACCGAACGAAATTGTTTATGGCAGGGACGAAGATAAAAAGGCTTTACTTGATTTACTGCTGAATCCAGGATCAAGCGATAAAGTGTCTGTGATTCCTATCGTTGGTATGGGGGGTATTGGAAAGACAACCCTCGCCCAGTTTGTATACAATGATGCGGAAGTTAAAAGCTCGTTTCGTCTTAGAGCTTGGGCTTGCGTTTCTGAAGATTTTGATGCTATAAGGGTCACAAAATCCATTTTAAAATCTCTTAGCCATGGAAGCAATGATGATAATGATCTAAATTTGCTACAAATCAAATTAAGCGAGGCTCTAAAAGGGAAGAAATTTCTAGTCATTTTGGATGATCTTTGG
Source organism: Platycarya strobilacea (assembly GCA_036898215.1). Lineage (NCBI taxonomy): Eukaryota > Viridiplantae > Streptophyta > Magnoliopsida > Fagales > Juglandaceae > Platycarya > Platycarya strobilacea. The sequence continues at coordinate 39,225,397 of CM072551.1, read as the reverse complement.
AATGAGAATTATCATGATTGGACAATCCTACTTGCTCCTTTCAAAGCCGGCGCTCCAGGAAGTGTAGTTATCATCACCACTCGCAATCAAGGTGTTTCAAGTATGACAGGTACCACTCAAGCTTACCAGCTGGATTTGTTGTCAAATGAAGCTTCTGTGTCCATATTTACCCAACATGTCTTGGGGGTGGAAGACTTTTCTTCGCATGCACACCTAAAAGATATTGGTTTGGAAATCGTTCGAAAATGTAAAGGCTTGGCTTTAGCGGTGAAAACCCTTGGAGGCCTCTTACGTTCAAAACCGCGAAATCGTGATGAATGGGAGAAAGTATCGAAAAGTGAAATATGGGATATTCCAGAGGAGAAAAGTGGGATCGTTCCAGCTCTTATGTTGAGCTATTACCATCTCCCTTCGTATTTGAAGAGATGTTTTGCGTATTGCTCCATACTCCCTAAAGATTATGAATTTGAGAGTAAGCATGTGGTTCTATTATGGATGGCAGAAGGCTTGATTCAACAACGACAAAAAGAAGAAGAAATGGAAGAATTGGGTGAAGAGTATTTTCGTGATTTGTTATCAAGGTCATTTTTCCAACAAAAAAACTCAATTTGTAATGCATGACCTCATCAACGATATGGCTAAATCGGTTGCTGGAAATACATGCTTTAGAATGGCAGATAGAGTCGAGGGTTGTAAACAAGGGAGTATTTTTAAAAATACTCGCCATTTGTCTTACCTACGTGACGTTTATGATGGCTTCAAAAAGTTTGAGGCATTTTCTGAACTCACTTGTTTACGTACCTTCTTACCTATAAAGTTGTCATCTTATTGGGGCGATGATTATTTAACCAGTTATGTTTCTCTTGAATTATTGCCGAAATTACGATGCTTGAGGGTGCTCTCTTTGAACGGTTACTGCATAACCAAGATATCGAATTCAATTGGTGATCTGATCCATCTACGGTATCTTGACCTTTCTTACACTCGCATCACCAGCTTGCCCGAATCAACGACCACTCTTTACAATTTACAGACATTATTGTTGAAAGGTTGCAGATGTCTAGAAAAACTACCTTCAACATTTGGGAACCTGGTCAACTTACGCCACCTCAATATTTCGCAAGGAAGACCACTAAAAGCAATGCCTTTGAATATAGGCAAATTAACTTGTCTTCGAACGTTGTCTGATTTCATTGTGGGAAAAGATTGTTGCTCGGGGTTGAAGGAGATAGGATCTTTGTCTCATCTTGAAGGGGCACTCCGCATTTCAAGATTGGAGAACGTGATTGAGCCAGAGGATGCAAGGGACATGAATTTAAGTGGTAAGCCCAAGATTGACGTGTTGTCATTGGGATGGAGTGGAGACATCGATGATTCAAAGGACAGAACAAGTGAAAAAGAGTTTCTTAACATGCTACAACCTCACAACCTTTTGAAAGAACTCACTATTAGCTGTTATGGGGGTACTGAATTTCCGACCTGGCTCAACCATCATTTGCTTCCTAAATTAGTGTTATTGACTATTGAAAATTGTAAAAAGTGTACATCATTGCCACCATTGGGAAAACTTCCATCACTCAGAGTCCTTTCGATCCAGGGCATGGCTAGCATGAAGAGTATTGGTCCTGAAATTTGTGGGGATTGTCCGTCACAATCTTTTAGATCCTTGGAGACTCTAAATTTCAAGAATATGCCGGGGTGGGAGAATTGGAATCCTTGTGAAGCATTCTCAAACTTACGTGAACTCTCTATTAAAAATTGTCCCGAGTTGTCGGGAAATTTACCAGATCACCTTCCTTCACTTGAAAGTGTTGAGATAGATAGATGTTTGAATTTAATGGTCTCAGTTTTGAGCTTTCCAGATCGATGCAAAATAAAAATTGAGGGATCAGAAGGGGTGGCGTGCGAAGGAGAAGTTGATTTTCGCTCGCTAAAATTTGAGAATCTTTCAACAATTTCAGAATTTGAATCTCTAATGAAAGTGTTAATTACAATGGGTGCGCTGGCAAATGTACAAAAATTAGAGGTTAACGGATGCAGGGAACTGATGCATTTGTGGTCAAACGCGGTGGTATCATTTCCGCCTCTCCCACATCTTGATTATCTGAGTGTTTCTAATTGTCCAGAACTAGTTTCGTTGGTTGCTAAAGCCCAGCTTCCTCCAGCTCTGAAGGAACTACATATATGGAATTGTAAAAATATTCGGATTTTGATAGACGAGGATGATACCAACTGCTGCGGCAGCAGCGGTGACAACAGCACATCTCTTCTTCGTCGTTTGACGATTCATAGCTGTCCCTCCCTCAAATTCCTTACATCAAGCGGTGAGTTACCCGCAGCACTCGAAACACTACAGATTAGTTCATGTCCAGAGCTAGAGTCAATAGCGAAGGAATTACATCATAATTCATTGCTTCAATCCATTCACATTTGTAGATGTGGAAACCTTAAATCCTTACCCACCGGTATACAGAGTCTCAGCCATCTAAGCCATATTAATATTGATGATAGTCCGAGTCTCGATTTCTTCCCGGACGGAGATTTGCTCCCTGTCAACCTGGAAACTCTGCATCTTGACAGTTGCGAGAAAACGCAGGTCGTGATCAATCTCATACATACCTGCACCTCTCTTCAAGGTTTGAGAATGGAGAAATGTCCAGGAGTAATTGTATCCTTTCCAGAACAAGGTTTTCCCACCAACCTAACACATCTTTCGATCTATGATAGCAGTATCGCTCAAGGCTTGTTTGAGTGGGGATTGCACAGGTTTACCTCTCTCAAACGTCTTCGAATTTGTGACGGATCTTCGCACCTGCAGGTGTCCTTTCCAGAGATGAAGCTGCCTACTTCTTTAATGTGGTTGACCATCGATAACTTTCCGAAATTGAAATACTTGTCTCCCGAGGGCTTTCGAAACCTCACATCACTTAAAGAACTGGGTATCTTAAATTGCAAAAAACTAGCGTCCTTTCCCAAGAAGGGCCTACCTCCCTCACTCGGAAGTCTTATTATTGCTGATTGTAAAAAGTTGACGTCATTTCCAACAAACTGTCTGCCTCTCTCACTCCTGGTACTTAATATCTGCGACTGTCCTCAGTTGGAAGAATGGTGCAAGAAAGATCGAAGACGGGAGGGGTCTATGATAGCCCACATCCCTCGCGTTTCATTTGACTGTTTTCCTTACATGTCATTTTTTTTTGAATATCGAGTAGTAGTTTCACATTTGTAGGTACATTTGAAATTTCGGGTGGGGATGGTGGATGAATAGTGACAAGTTTGTGTGAAGCTTTGGTTGAAATTCATATGGATGTTAGAAATGAATGGTTCATTGATAGAACATTAATTTAAATATTTTATTTTCAGAGTCTAAAACCAGGATTCATATATCCTAAAGTTTATGCAATTTAAAAAATATACATCACAACTTACTCATAATATTCAGTAAAAAGTCGGTTCTATAAACTATATATCCTTCATAATATATTGAAGAAAAACAGAGTTTGAGAAAAAACTATCTCAAGAGAGATCACAAGTTAAACAAAAAATAAATAAAAAAACAATCGAAACATATATATATATATATATATATAAATATTTTGAAATCATATTTTGAATTCTCACAATACATATATATTTTGAATTTTCATAATTATAATCGATTCCTTCATCAAAATCCTGTTAATAATAGATTTCACAGTTTCCTCTAATTACTTCGTTATGGCTCACATTTCTTACGTTTCATTTGATCGTTATACCCTCATGCTGCGATGCAGTGTAACTTGGTAACTATTTAAAAAAGCTATGATGAGGCGTGTTAAAGACACAAATAACTTGGCAACACAAGGAGGATAACAATTTTAATACGCGGCAGCATCCTATTGCCCAGTTTTATCGAGTTTCACTTGGCCGGTTGCTTTGTTCTTTAAACAAATAATTATGAATAATTACGATTTTAAGGAATTTCTACCTCCAGGTCACACATCATATTTTTTATTTTTTTACTTAGCAAATATGTAATATATAAATAATAAATAGAATAATTTTTAATAAATTTAGTAAGAATAAAACAAATTTAAAAAATTAAAAATTAAAAAATTAAGAAAAAAATATGTTGTGTAGTTTGTGAATATGATGAGTAGAAATTTTTTTAAAAACTCCTTGTCATGCATTTCAATTTATTCTTTTCTTTTACAAAAAAATATATGAAATTTGTATATTTTAAAATTATAAATATTATTTATTATCATAATAAGACCCAAAGTATCTGTACAGTGTACAAGTCTTGATCAAACGGTAGTATATGTTTAGAAATATAATTATTCTTAGATTATTTTATTGTTATTCACAAAATCTCGTTTGGTTCCTTGACTGCACTGAATGCAGTTTCCTTTTATACGTCTTCTACTATCCAAATACCAATTTTAGATTGATCATAATTAATTTTAGTTATATAAACTGTATATAGATGTAACCGGAGGCTGAAAAAAAAGTCATATTTTGACTGCTTTGCCCTTATATACTCCATCCAAATAGCTGAAGTATTTGGGAAGGAAAATTTCTTTTGCCCTTTTCAGTAGTTGACGTGGACAACTTTACTTGATGAACAGTAAAAATAATAAAGAAATCAATTTAATTTTTAACTTTTAATAAATATATCTAAATTTATTTTAACATTTAAATATATTTTAAACTCACTATCATTCAAAAAAAAAATTCATATAAATTTAACTCAACTAAACATTCAAACGCAACCTTAATTTATATTGAAAAACACAACCTTTCTCAAACTTTTTCAAAGTATTTTACTATTAATCATAAATTACTTACTATTATTTTTTTGTAATCATAAATTATTTCACAACTATTTATAGATGCTCTAAGATACTTTTAACATCTAAATTGAACCTTAGCATCCATAATTTCTGGTCCTGGCCTGATCACTTGTGTTTTGTTGTTTGCAGTGGGATCTTTCATATATATATATATATTGGATTGGGCTGATATAGTAAGTTAATGCTCACATAATTTCTGGTCCTGAAATTGTTGATGTACTGAAGTTGGAGGTATCAACTAATTTTTTCATGTTGATGGTTTGATATAGCAAGGCCTCAAAAGAATTTTAGTCTAATCTGAGCACTCTATACTGTTTTCAGGGTTTGCCTCGTGGTAGGGGACTTGTTATTGGTCTCTGAAATGAGCTTAACTAGTAAGCTTGCCAAAGGCGACATTAAAAATCGCACAGAATGAGTACTATGATTTCATGATTGGCTTCCGCTCGACTGATTATTTTTATTAAATGGAGAAATGATAAACTTACAACACCTTTTACAACAATTTGCACAACATGTGTTGTAAAGTTGGGGTATTTCTGTAAAGTAATGTTAATTTTATATGGCGGTTTACAAAAATACCCTTATTTTATAACTTGTGTTGTGTAGATATTGTGAAATATGTTGTGTATATATCATTTATTAAATGGAAGGGTAAAGGGAGTCTTTTGCTTCTTTATGGAGGTTAGTTAAGTATTGGATCAGCTGGGTGGGTATTAAACTTAAGGCTGCCTCTAGTTTACATGGGAGAGATGTGGCAATTTTGAATATGCTGCAGGTACCAGTTAAGTATCCTAAGCAGAAAAAGTTTATTGCAGTTTCTTGACAAAAATCGAATTTGGAATGGTTTAAATTGAGTATTTATGGTAGTAGTAAATTAGTCTTATTCTATCTGATTATTAAAAGCTTTATCCTACTAATGTAATTACTTACATGTAGAACATAATTTTCTTGTTCTTGATTCCTAATCATTATTTTTATCGAAGAGTCCAAAGCAGATTAGTTAAGAATTTAGTCTCTCTCCTTGTTCCTTTAAACTAATATTGTTAGTTAGAAAATTGAACTATTTAATTGAAATATTGACTCTGTCATGTAGTCAACCTCCAAAACCTAGTGCTAAAAATAAAATCATGTTTATAGAAAAATATCCAGACTAGTGGATTGACTTTAGACTAATAATTGCTGGGTGTTCTTTCTCTCAAGAGTTTAAAATTGTCAATTTCTTGCAATTAGCCCAGGTCTTGGCCCCTAAAAACAGAGGTTTTTCCCCCTTCATTTAGCCTCTAAAAATCGGTGCAATGATATGGTTGAGTTTTAAATTTTTGCAAATTGTTTTTTGAAGCTTTATGGATTTAATATAAGGCATGATGCCATAATATATGACATGAAAATCGTCTATTTGATATGACTTCTCATTAAATATTCTTATTTTAACTGCAGGTGTATTGTCTGCTTAGGACATGTTAAAACTACAATGGAGAGTAGGCACACTTTGAGCAAATGCATTTATGTTTAATTTTATAATGTAATTTAGCTTCAAACTGGCCAGAATAGAAGTGGGACATGAAGTTATTCCCATCTACTGGTAATTAGTCTTTCTTATTATAGTTTGTGCCCTTTGGCACTAAGACAAAATGTTAAGAGTCCTTTGGTTTTGTATGATCAAAACAGATAGGTACATTAGTTTTGCAGCAGTTGGTCCCAGATTTTGTACCTATTTTATTTTTCTTGAAGGAGAACTCCCAAGTAATACTCTAATCTTTCCGTTGGAATACAGGTTTAAGTACTGAAAATGTCATTTTTTGACTTTTGGTATTTAAACCAAATGCTTGGTGATTGCAATAGAGTGTATAGTGGACATGCAGGAACAACCACTTTGTTGAGCAATTAGTTGTAGGAGACGAGTCAAATCTACCACGTTATTTGAATTGTCTATTGGAAAAAGTTTAGAATAGGATGGGTGTAAAAATGAGTTTTACACCGGCCAATAGTAACGCTCCATGTAGGTGTTTCATGAAGAAATAATTTAGACTTCAGCTCACTGAATCGTCCCATCCAATAGAAACTTCTCTCCCTTTCCCTCTCTCTCTGTGCGCGACAAAACAAGATGGAACCTGATATGAGATTATTTGCTTTGTACAAAAGACCTTACTTCATCAAATTTCTTTTAAGATGAATGAAAGATTCAAAAATGACATCCAACTTTTTGCGCAAGTCGATGGACCTAGCCCATTTCTATAGAAAAATAAAAGAAATGAAAATGCAAAAAACTAATTAAAAGAATATACGAAAAGAATTAGTAGAGTATCTCGCTTTCAATGGTGATGTTATGGACTCTCTTATGTGGATTGGTTGTAACGATGGATTATAGTAAATTGTAAATGAAAGATGTAGAAGGAATGAATGAGTATGCACAGAAAGTGTTTGATTAAAAGCTCAATAGAAGCACTGGTATATTGTGAGAGACTTTTGATTTTTGAAAAAACGAATAAGCAAATAGCCGATGAAGATTTTTAAATATTCAAAGCTTAAGAATACACCTTCCCCAATCGTGTTTGTTCGTTTCTCCATTGCCATATTATAATTTTATACAATAAAGTCAATACTTTCGAGTTTACGTCTTCCGTCGGTAGAAATCCAAAAAGTCGCTAAAACACCTTGATGGTGGTGGATATATTACTCTCTTGCATCGCCTTCTCAGATCTGTTTTCCCTCCTATGCCTAAGGCATGGATGCAAATTGAAAAGCTCCAATTGAAAAGCTCGTCAAAAAACTTGTACTCCATCCCTCTCATCTGCTATCTAGGGCACGAGTAGATGAACACAGAGAGCGAGAGCGCTTGGGCTAGGATCGATTCTGGTGCAATAACGTCTAGTAGATTTCTTTCTGCACTGCCTACATGGATAATTGTAAACATAAAAACGATAATTGTAAACATAAGGATTATTCCATCAGGGTCCATTCATTTTCAACTTAAGATTAAGACAACATAGAATTGTAAAGCTAAGATAAGAAACTATTTCGCATTTTCAATACATGAATTACATTCATTACATGTTAGCTGCTATATAATATTGGAAATGAGTGTCGCAGGAATTACACTGCAAATGTATAACTGAGATAGTTTAGATAATACATTGCAGATCAGCTGCAAACAAACGTCTACCATGTGAACTCCTGCTATAAATGTCTTCAGAATCGAGTTAAGGCCTTCACTTGTAATCAATGTCGGCCTGCCAAGATTCTACTTTTAAGCACAAGATTCCCGTTAGCAAGAAATGAATTGTATTAATGAACATCAAGCAGATTATGAAATACAGAACTGGAAATTTATATCATGTAGTCATGCCTTTTTTTTTTTTTTTGTAAACAGCAAAAAAGTTGTCATAATTCTTACAATAAATTACATAATAAGAATTATTTCAAATTTATCCATTCAAAACATTAATGAATGAGTAATTGTTTTTTCTTTTTCTTTTTTTGATAATTGATTATAAATAATAATAAACAACAACATCCACCTCAATTTGAAGTACATCCAGGAACTTTCTTCATATATATTTTGATAACAGTACTACACATAAACTCGAGTTTTCAGTATCCAAATCAAAGAGATGCTCTGCAACATATTCACCAGTTCAACACGCCATGAAGAGAGCAATCTTCAATAAAGGAACCTCATATGGTCCCATTTCCATATTCTTATGGCCTCTACTTCACCAAACATCCCAGCTTGGCCAAGAAGATCTAAAGCGAAATACTAAAATGATGGTTAATTAAATTAAGATATTGGCGTAGAAGTTCTAGCAACACACTTGGGAACAAACAAATAATAAACCCACAAATGTGATATCAACTGGTTAGGGACTTAGAAACCCTTTATTCAGTACATCATCACAAACAAATAGCATTGAAAGTGAGATAACTAAACTGAAAAAGCATTTAATTTTTTGCATCTTGTAATCAAGGAAAATAGAAAGTTTAATGGAAAATAAAAAGGAGGGAAGAATATATCCTAAGAAATGGGGTAAAATAGAAATTTGAAGAATGCTTGCCTTCCCAAGAACGACTGATTACAAGACTCCTTGATCACCTTCTTCTAGAGTTGGGGTTTTGGGATGAAGGGGAAGGGAAAGGGGCAGGCTAGGATTAGGGTTCGAGATCTATACCTGAAGAAGGGTTAACGGCGAGGCTTCGAAGGACGCATGCTTTGAGGGAGGGAGACACTTCGAGATAACCCACCTGATGCAGGTAACCCACAAAGATTTGAAGACCACGAAGCTAAAGACGAGCTCGGGAAGAAGAGAAGAAGACGACACTGCGAAGCCGAAGACCTCGAGAAGAAGACCACACTAGTGCCAAGACGAGCTCCAAGACCACTGACCAGAGTTCTAGAAGCAAACGGGAAATCGAAATGGCGAAACCACTATTCTGAAGCAGAGCTCTAGTTATCATCAGACGCAGATGGAACCAAAGAAGTCGATTTGGGGAAAGCTGAAACGAGTTTGAAAATGAACGAGGCTCCTCACGGCCGAAATCCCTCGTTTGAAGATGAACGAGGTAGAAGAAAAATGAGATTTTCTCTTTGCTACGGGATTCCGCCTTTTGCTTTCAACTTTTTTAATTTGTTTTTAAAATAACAGTTGACGTGGCATCATGCATGCCACGTCAATAGACTACATCTCGACTACACTATCTTGACTTTGTATAGAATTATCCTATCTGAGCTGTGAAGTTCGACGACTTCAAGCTCAAGTCCGGCATTTCCTCCCCCGTCTACATCGGCCTCCACCTCATCATCTCCTACCCAGTCCTTCTCTCCCAAATCTCCCAAACCCTCATCTCCTCCCTCCCTCCACCAGCTAAGATGTTGTTTGTGGCGTTCCCTGCACTGCCCTCCCCATCACCACCTCCGTCTCAATCTCCCATCGTGTCCCCATGCTCACGCGCCGCAAGGAGGTCAAGGACTATGGCTAGGGCCGTAATCAAGTCGAGTCGATACGAGTTTTGGCTTGTTGAGCCTGACTGTATTCAATATTCGAACTCGAGCATCAGCTTGAAATTTTTATTTATTTTTTATTCGAGCTCGACTCGATAATCTAAACTTCTAGTTCAAACTCGAGCTCGAGCTCGATCTCGTCCCACAAATGAACTCGAGTCAAGTTGAAGTCAATTTTTTTTTTTAATTTTTGGAATAAAATCTAAAAACAAATAAATAAGTAAAAACTAATACTGAATATCTAACTAGTTGAAATTTATTCATCATAACAATATGTTATATGTTTACATATATTATTAATAAACACATAATATGATAATATATATGTATTTCATATATGGTTCCTACGTACTACAGTACTAATATATAAAATTATTAAATTTTATAAATTAATTATTGTACAAATTATAAAATATAACATTATATAGACATAAGTAATTATATTACATATTACATATTTAATTACAAAAGTGTTATGCTTATATTAAAAATACATATGCATATATATAACATATATGTATATATTTATTGATATATGAATTAATTTTAATCGAGTCGAACTAACGAGTCGATTCGAGCATAAGCAAGCGAGTTTTAACGAGTCTTATCCAAATCAAGTCGAGTTCTGTTGAGTATGTATCATTTACTAATCGAGCAAGTATTTACTTTTATGTGCGAGTTTTTTTTTTTTTAGTCAAATTTGATTAGAATTTAATTGAGCAAATATCGAGCGGGCTGTCGAGTAGACTGATTCATTTAAGGCCTAACTACGGCATCTCCAAGCACAATTTATAATTTTGTACTGTACTGGCGGGTACGGCCGAAACATGCGGTACGGTTCTCCGGTACATGTTATAGGGTTGTACCGTTTCGTCCAAAATACCAGCCATACCAAACTGTACCGGCCATTTCGGTCAATATTTCGACTGGTACCGACCTCGTACCTACCGCATACCTGCCGGTACCGGCCATATCAGATTCAGCTATTTAATTTTTTTTTTCATGTTTTTTACTTCAATTCATACTAGACTAATTACATATATATATATATATATTATATATATAATTATTCATATATTGACTAGTATTTTGAAATATAATATATATAAGTTTTATATATATATTACATAGATTATTTCGAAACAGTACACGAAACGATACCAGTATTGAAATGTTTCGTATTAGTATCTTGACCGGTACGATCACCGATACGATATTTAAAACTTTGCCTCCAAATCTATCGAGGGCATCTTCGCCAAGGATTAGACCAGCCTCATCATCGATGACCTTGTCACTAGCGACACCTCCATGCTCTAGACTGCTGATCCCTTACACACTGCCGAACTGAAAGTCCAGGATGCCGTTGTTTTGATCGATCGGGAGCAGGGCGAGAGGGAGAATCTTGAGGATAAGGGGATTAAACTCCACACAATGATTAAGCTGACAGAGATGGTGAGGATTTTGAGGGAGAAGGGAAAGGTGGCGGAGAAGATGGAGAGAATGGTCCTGAAGTTCTTGGAAGAGAATAAGATGGTGCTAGTGCCGAAGTCGGTTACCATTAGGGATTTGGGGTTTGGAGAGAGGGCCAAGCTTGCCAAGAATCCTACGGAGAAGAGGCTGTTTGAATTGATGGTGTTTAAGGAGAGCAATCTATGTCTAGCTACTGATGTTGGGATTGCCAAGGAGTTGCTGGACTTGGCCGAGAAGGTATGGAAAAAATTGAAAATATTATGAAAGCCCTTGTATTAGTTTGTCTGCAAAATTTTAAAAAATTTCTAGGAAAAAGAGAAAAATCTATAGTTTCTGCACAAACAAAAGTATTTCAGTAGAAGGTACTGTACATAAAGATGATGTAAATTCTTCTACACACGTGGGTTGCTTGGCAATCTTGTTTACAATCCTAAGGAAGGTGGGTTGGGGCTGAAATACTGTCCCTATGTCATTATTGGTCCAGGCCGGGTGAGAGGCAAAGTCAAAATATTGTTAGGAATATGCAGTAGATGAAGTATCCTTTCTTATTTATTTGTTTAATTATTTAGGCTTTTTCTATGTGCCAATCTTTTGATTTTTAATTTATTTCCATTTTTTAGATTGGGGTTAAGCCTCAAACTTGCTGCAGGGTTGCACATGAGGTATTTGTAGTAGGCTCACTTTTAAGTTTAATGCTGGTTGGCCCAGAGATAGGGGTGTTCATCCGGGTTTCGGATTCCCAAATCCGGAATCCGGATTCAAAATTTCCTTAAACATTTAAAAAAAAAAATTCAAAAACGTTAATAAATAAATAAAATTTTAAACCGGGCCGGGTACAATCCGGCCCGGATGAACACCCCTACCTAGAGATATGCATGTTGAAAACCCATGTGGACACTTTGCCCGACTTCACCCTTGAATTTGGTTCTAAACTTCGTTTGGTATGACTTGCCATTTCTTTTTGTTGGCCACCGCAATATGTACTTTCAAGATTGAGTTTATGGTTTGGACATTTTGCTCTGATGCTGGTGTGGACATTTAGGCCTAGTTTATTTTTGCAGATGAGATAAGATAAATTAAGATAAAAGTTGAAAGTTGAAAAAAAATTATTAGAATATATATTTTTAAATATTTTTTTTTATTTGAAAAAGTTGAATTATTTATTTTATTTTTTGTAAAAATTTAAAAAAGTTATAATAATTAGATGAGATGAAATAAAAAAATATGAAAACTTTTTGATCAAGGCCCTAGAATTTGATTGAGTTTGTTGCTGTTCCATGTGTAATGTTCAGCAAAATATACATATATTAACGAATATGCTCTTTCTCAATTCTTTGCCTTGTATATATGTATATTCATTCCTGCATTTTCAGGTCGCATAGAAATAAATCATTTGAGGATGTTAATCTCATTAGTCATTTTTCTTTTCTTCTGCATGTTAATTGAACAAATTTATCACCATTTTCATTACAGATTGAGAACTTTGTAATTGTTTTCATCATCAGTATCTAAAACTTGGTAATGGATAGTGGCCTGGTTAACATTTTGAAGCTATTTTCCCTTTTCTGAATACAATGCAGCTCTTACGAGTCTTTCTTTAGTAGGATTCCCTTCTCCTTGACGGCTAATTCAATGCTTTATTTTGTTAAAAATTGCCGATAAATATAATTTATTAATCTTTGACGACCGTAAGTTTGCTGACATTGGTAACACGGTGACGATGCAATATGAAGGGCGACTGAGCTTCCCTTTAGTTTTTCTGAAAGGTATTTTTGTTTTATCCTTGGCCTTGGCCTTGGCCTGATTGCTTGTATTTTTGTTGTTTGCACTGGGATCTTTCGTATATTGGATTGGGCTGATATAATTAATGCTCACATAATTTCTGGTCCCGGGATTGTTGATGGACTAAAGTTGAAGGTCTAAACTAATTTTCTCATGTTGACTTTAACCTGAAATGTGGCTTTATTATTACATACTTAGGTAGGTAGAACACACCAAGGCCTCACAAGAATCCTACTCTAATTTGAGCACTCTTTGGACTGTTTTCAAGGTTTGCCTCGTGGTAGGGGCCTGCTATTGCTCGCTGAAATGAGCTCAGCTGGTAATCTTGCCAAGGGAGACTATACAGCTGCAGTGTTAATTCAGCTGGTAATCACTCTGATTTCGTGATTGGCTTCATCTCGGTTAATCCAGCATCATGGCCAGAGGGACCTATAAATCCAACATTCATTCAGGCCACCCTAGGAGTTCAAAAGATCACTGGTGGTGATGCACTTGGCCAGCAATACAACACTTCATATTCAGTAAGTTACTACCAACATTGATTTCTTTCTCCCCCTTTTGGTATTCTTTTTCTTCTTTATTTCTGTCTTTTTTTTTTCCTCTTGTCAAGAGATGAGGGAAAGAGAGAAAATGATATTAGACTTTCGAGTTGTGTTTTTTTCTGTCTTGTTATTACAAGTAGTCACAAATCTTCATTAATGAGAGAAAATGATATTTCAGGTCATCTATGATAGAGGTAGTGACATAATAATGGTAGGTCGTGGGATTATAGACAGCAACCGCCAAGCAACTCGTGAATACCGTTTGCAAGGACGAGATGCATATTTGTTGAAATATGCCTGAGACTGTATGTAGCTCTGGTTCCAGGGTTTTGCTTTGGCCTATATGATTTTTGTTTTGATGGACAAGTGAACATCTCACGAAAATGAAACCTTGGGTGCCATGTATTTTTAAAGAGTACATATTTTTGTCCACCAAATTTAGTGTGATTGGATATTATATTAAATATAAGATTAAGGCCTTCAAATAATGACCTTTGGTTTTGTAGTGCATGACAAATCCCTCGGGTAACTAGTACTGTAATTCACATCCTTTCACGTTGGGATGAACAATGTTTATCCTAAACCCTTCTCCTAAAATAGGCAACCAGATGGATATGGGTTTTTGTCAAAAAATAAATTTGTTTGCCAAAATTTAGGAAAATTGATGGTATAGGCATCACGAATACTCCAAGTTGCACTCATTTAGGACATGTTTGGTGCTTAAGATGAGACATAAAAATATCTTATCTTATTTTATTTTATCATATCTTATTCTCAAACATAATTTAAATACAAAATTTTTAAATTAATTATTATAATTTTTTCAAACTAATCACTAATTAGTACAACTTTGTCAGATTTTCAATTAAAAATAAAAAACAATTCTAAGTTTTTCAAATTTTCAAATAAAATAATATAATTAAAGTATATTCTTATAATGTTTTAATTTTATAATATTTTTTATTCAACTTTTTCTCTCTCATTTTTTAAAACCCTAAAAAAAAATTACTCAACTCAAATTATTTCATTACTATTCACAAATTATATTAATATTCACAAAAATCTCATCTCATTTTCTCTTATTTTTCGCAGCTACTTGCTCATATTTTAAAAGAACATAACCCACCATGACGTGTACCATAGAAAACAAATTAAACAGAAGTTCTACTCCAATATATTAATAATCCAACAAACATATACAACAACTATTCAAATTAATAATCCAATAACGTTGCCGGCAACGTCAATATATTACTATCATCCTTGGTTTTTCTCTTTTGTTTCATATCATAGAAAGTGCGAGGAAGAGAGGCAATGGATTCCGTGATACCTTACAATCCACCTTCTCCGAAACAATAACCAACAACCAATGAAGACTTGTTGGCTTGTGCGAGTGCTTTTATAGCTTTTTTCCAGACGAAACCAGTAACTTCTTTCTGTGAGGGGACAATTATAATTGGGAATAAGGTGTTGAACGCCCGCCGTAGTGGCGCCTGCCTACTATTCCTCTTGGGGTGTCTAAGAAGGAATTGAAGGATGTACGAAACGGAAAGTTGGATTATAGATCCCTCCTTACTTGAACTGTTTCTCCTATGTTAGTTCCTACTAGATAAATACAATGGGTTTGGTAGATTCGTCAGGACTATCCCTGACAAAATGGTAGTGTAATGATCAAGAGTCCTATGAATATTTAATGTCTGGCAAGATAATATATCACATTAAATGCGGTTTGATATAAATATCCAGAAACATTTATTGATTGCCCGAAGGTAATCATATTAAAGGAGATATTATTGAGAAGAAACAAAATCAATAAATGATCCCGAAAAACCCAGGATGTAAAGGGAAATAATCTGCTCCCCAATAGTCCTGGATAATTACACGTGTGCCTGATTGATACTTCAGCCCATATAAAGGAAAGAATGTATCACTTGAAAAAGGTACGAACATCTATCAAAAGCTCTCTCTCATTATTATCTTTAATCTATCTAAATTCTCTAACAAAGGCATCGGAGAGTTCTAAGGGTCGAGGAACCCAATCCTTCATCTTTTCTATTGCAGATTAGAACTGGAAATCAAGCCACTACCTAGGAGTGCAGAACACACATCAACACTTTCAACTGGAGAGCTCTTTCTTGCTGCGTTCCTTCAAGTGTTGTTTGACCAATTGACTTCATCCGAGTTGCTGGCCTTTGCACGCCAAGAGGGACTTGAAAAAAAGCTGAACAAATGGCTCAAGACGTTGTTAACGATTCAAAGGTGCTTGATGATGCCGAGGAGAAAGAATTATATGCTGAGAGTATTGCAGTAATGTTGGTGCAAAGAAGCTGCAAAACAGAAAATAGTTAGAGAAAAAGTTTGTTTCAAAGCACGTTACGAATGTTGCTTTTCTTAAGACAATATTCGCCCCCACCAATTATGCTATGAATATGGGTTACAAGCAAATTTGCCCCCAAGATACAATAAAATCTAGAACAAATCCGTTTGTCTAATTACATTATGCACAAACAAAATTAGATTGTGAATTTCTTTAGATTTTTCTATTCAACCAGAGATTAGAGATCTATTTTTCTAGAACGAATAGATCCTAATATTAAGAATAGATTCTAATGTTAAGTTTTGAAAAAATAAAAACTTTTAAGGAGAGAGAGAATTTTGGAATTCACTTCCAAAATCTCTTAAATTTTGTATGGCATTGGGTTTCCAACCATCACATGCATATTGGACTCGGTCCAGCTGTTACGCTGGTCGTTTTGCAACTCATACGGCACCAATTCGAGCTTCGCGGGCGCGCCTAGCGATTTATTTTTCCCCATTTTTCAAGCCTTGCGACGCTTCTGCTGGCACGCCCATTGGTGTGCGTCGTACCCCTTGTGCACGCTCATTAGCGTGCGTTGCACCCTTTGAGGGCCAGCATTGCCACTTGGCTCTTGGAGAGGCTTCTCCATAAAACAATTAAAACCCCTCTCTCTTGTTCAAGGTGTGATTCTAACCCAGTCCCGCTGGGTAAGCCAAGAAAATCAATACCACTAGGCCAGTATTTGGCTGGCGTCAAATACCCAGTTCTATATAAACATAGGCAACAGTTTAATATTTTTCTTAATTTCTCTATTTTCAAAATAATTCATAACTTCCAAGAATAAATTCTCAAAATATATTAATAAATATAATATAATATATACTATTTTGAAAATATCTCCAACAAATAAAAGAGTGGCTGCCGCTGGAGGATTTGAAAGACTTGGCCTATGACGTGGAGGACACACTCGATGAGTTTGCCACAGAAGCTTCCCGACGCTAATTGAAGGGTAAAAATCAGGCAAGTACTAGTAAGGTACGGAATCTCATCCCTGCTTATTTTAGTGGTTTGCCTCCTAATTCTATCATGTTAAGTAGGCTGGACTCAAATATCAAGGACATCAGTGTCTCTCTTCCTTGCACTGTCTGCCCCTCTCACTCCCGTATCTTTATGTCTACGAATGTCCTAAGTTGGAAGAATGGTGCAAGAAAGATCGAGGACGGGAGGGGTCTATGATAGCTCGCATCCCTTGTGTTTCACTTAGTGGTTATAGGCTATAGCTCTCTTTCGTAAATTTGGTATGTATATAATCTAGCTCAAGACTTGAATATTGCTAATAAGAGTACGTAGTATCAGTTTCACATGATTTTTACGTAGGTTTGAAAATTCAAGTGCAGATGATGGATTAGTACTGACAATTTTGTTTCAAGCGTTGCCTGAAAATCGTATGGATCTTAGAAAAGAATATATATATAAGTTGATTGATAGAACAATTTATATTCAGCTTGATTAGTCTTATAGGAAACATGCCCTTCTAAGAAAATTAATTATATTCAGCCATTTTCAGAAGATCATTAATTCAGGGTAATTTTTTTAGCATTAATAATCAAATGTTTATAATAATTTTCTGAGTCTAAAACTGGAATTCATATATCCTAATAATAGAAAACCAATCGAAACGTATATATAATTTATAAAGCAATTTTTTTTAAAGTGAATATTCATCCATCCCTCAAGTAAGATCAATATATATATATATATATATTTGAATTTTCACAATATTACACATATATTCCTCTTAAGTTTTCAATAAATATTTTTGTTTTTAATTCATTACGTTTTCAAGTCTAAAATAGAACCCTGAGTTGATTCAAGGCTCCAAATGAAGTTGCACCTATCTATGATATATGCCCTCTCAATTGTTCCCCTCCTTTTGTCACATACAGTTTAAAACTACTAAAACATGTTCCCCTAAGATCATATATAAATTTTGTTTTTCTTCCAACCGAATTAAAATTGTGTAAAAATTGGTTTAAAAATTTGTGTGAAAATTAGAAATGGTTTGTGGATTTTAGCACTAAGGCTCCGTTTGGATTCGAGACTCTTCTTGATTCATTTTAACTTATCTTCATTTCATCATTACACTTTTTTTAATTTCTTATACAAAATACAAATCTATATACACATTTTTCAAATTCTAATACACATTTTTCAAATCTTAATTCAACCTTTTCAAATTCTAAAATAATAATAATATTAAAAAATAAACTAAATTCATCTTAACTCATCTCATCTCCGAATTTAAATGGGGCCTAAAAGTTTATGGTCTCTAGATTTTAATAAAAAATAATAATTAATCTTTAAATATTAGCTTCAGTCCATCTTAAAGAATAATTATTATGTTGAGATTTTGAGTGCTATTTACCGATAAAAAATAGAATTTTGAGTGATAATAAAATACTTTGATATTTAAAAAGGAAAATAACAAAAAATCTAAAACTTAGAAAAAGATGCAAGTTTTTTTGGCTTTTACCGTTGTTAGTTTTTAATTTTAATTTTTTGTATCGAGCAAAAATAAAATAAAACTTTTTAAATCAAATCACTTAGTTATTATTAATTTTTTAATAAAATATAAAAAACAATTTAATTTTAAACTCTTAAAATAAAATAATATTAAAAATTTATATTTTGATAATATTTTTATTTAACTTTTAACACATTCAATTCTATTCGAAGTCCCACACATGGTGCAGACTCAAAACCGAACGATGATTCAGAACTAAGATGTCATCATCCCGTACATGGAGTCCCTAGTACTTAAACTCCACGAGATCTCCGCTGTGAAGTTCGGCGACTAGAAGCTATTTTCCCTTTTCTGAATATAATGTTGTTCTTATGAGTCTTTGTTTAGTAGGATTCCCTTCCCGTTGATGGCTAATTCAACGATTTATTTTGTTGAAGATTGCGGACAAATATAATTTCTGACCCCGGAATTGTTCATGGACTAAATTAGTTGAAGGTCTCAACTAATTTCTTAATGTTGACTTTAATCTGGAAGGTGGTTTTATTATTACATAATTAGAATTTATGTAGGTAGAACACAACAAGGCCTCACAAGAATCCTACTCTAATTTGTCCACTCTTTGGACTGTTTTCAGGGTTTGCCTCATGGTAGGGGCCTGTCATTGCTCACTGAAATGGTCAGCTCAATTGATAATTTTGCTAAGGAAGATTATACAGCTGCAGCATTAAAAATTGCACAGGATCACTTTGATTTGGTGATTCGCTTCATTTCGGTTAATCCAACATCATGGCCAGGGGAACCTATAAATCCAGCATTGATTCAGGCCACCCTGGGAGTTCAAATGATCACTGGTGGTGATGCACTTGGCTAGCAATACAACACTCCATATTCAATAAGTTACAATGGACGTTGACGTTTTTCTTCCTCCTTCCTCCTTTGGTATACTTTTTGTTCTTTATTTCTGTTTTTTTCCCCTCTTGTTAAACAATGAGGGAAAGAGAAAACTAACAGGTGAACCATATTATACAAAAAAAATTGATTTCTTATATAATTCTAGTTTAAAAGAAAAAATTTTGTATATGATCTTCCCTTGATAATAGATCTATTAGACTTTTGAGTTGTGTTTCTTTGTCTCTTGTTAACAAGTAGTCACAAGCTTTTATTAAGAGGAAATCATATTTTAGGTCATCTATGATACAGGTAGCAACATAACAATCGTGGGCCGTGAAATTTTAAAGGCGGCAAACCCCGCCGAGGCAGCTCGTAAATACCACATGCAAGAATGGATTATGGGATGCTTACTTGTTGAAGTGCACCTAATACTGTATGTATGTCTAGTTCCGGGATTTGCTTCCGCTTGTATGATTCCTGATTTAATAGATGGGTGAACATCTCGAGTAAATGAAACCTTGGGTGCCATTTATTTTTAAAGAGTACATATTATTGTCTACCCAAACTAGTGTGATTGGATATATTAGATTAATTATAAGATAAAAAATTGTATTTCTCAAATTGAATTTTTTTAAGACCTTCAAATCATGACCTTTGGTTTTTCACTGCATAGAAAATCCTCGGAAACTGTAAGAGCATTCTCATACTCTCACGTTGGGATGAACAAATTTTCTTTTCAAATTTTAGATAAAAATCATATTTCTCTCTCTCTCTCTATACATATATATATATTTTAAATTTACTCATCTTACCAAAACTTCCATCTCGCCCGCATGACATTTCTTTTCAAATTTCAATTATATATAATAAATATGAGCATGAAAGAAAATATTGATGATTAGAAGAAGAATTTATTTTTAGATTATATAAAAATATTTGTAAAAAATAATTTAGGAATTAAGAATAGCTCCCCATATTTAGGGAGCCAATGTTTAAATCCTAAACTCTTCTCCTAAAATAGGCAAACGGATGGAGGGGCTTTTGTCAAAAAGTTATTTTTTTTTTAATCAAAATTTAGGAAATTTGATGGCATAAGCATCTCGAATACTTCAAGTAGCGTTCATTCATTCATTTAGGTTACGACTAGATAATGAGGTGATGTTAGATATTCTGTAATTTTATGAATAATAAATAGTCTTTGAAAAAAAAAAAATCAGATAATCTCGATAGTTCCCCATATTAAGGAAGCCAATGTTTAAATCCTAAACCCTTCTCCTAAAATAGGCCACCGGATGGGGAGGGACTTTTGTCAAAAAGTTATTTTTATTTTTTTTAACCAAAATTGAGGAAATTTGATGGTATAAGCATTCGGAACACTCATTTTGGCTGCCTTTGAGTGAAATGATATTAGATATTTTGTAAATAGTAATGAAAAAATAATTATAAAATATTAAATAATAGTAAATAATAGTAAAAAAATTATAAAAAATAATAATAATGATATATTATGAGAATATTTTACTATTTGAATTAGATTTAAGTTTCGTTTGAATTCAGAGATAAGATGAATTGAGTTGACACTGGCGGAGCACGTTGGGGTAGGGGGATCATAGTTCTCCCTCCCCCTAGCCCCACCTCTATTTTTTTTAACAATATATGTTTTTTAAAGAAAAAAATAATATAGGTTAGTTTTTTTCATAATTTAGTAAGATAATATTAATTTTATCTTGTGTTGGCCTTCTCTCTAAAAATTATATTGACCTCCTTTTATAAAATTTAATCTAATTTAAAAATAAAATACACCTTATATAAAATAAAATTATATAATAACATGATGATATATTTTTATTAAAAATAAAGATAAAAATAAAAAATAAAGTTAGATTATTTTTAACTTATTTTTAATATTTTTTTTATTATGATGACATGTTTTTGATATATTTTATATATATATTAATATATAAGTTATATTACATGTATTTTATTTTTATTATAGATTTTGATATTAGGTTGTTCTACACTGCATACAAAAATGTATAAAAATAAAATAAAAAATATTTTATATATTTTAATTTAATTTTGCTTAGCCGTTCCTAAAATAATTTTATGATTTCGTTATTGTGAATTAAGATGAGTTTTGAAAGTTGAATAAAATATTATTTTTTAATATTATTATTATTTTGAAATTTGAAAAAATTGTATTAAAATTTAATAAAATAAAATATAATTTTAAAAATATAATGATGAGTTATAATCCAAATCATGCCTTAGTCAATTTCTCCTATTTTTCCTTGGCTCATCTTTAAAGAACACCCACCATGGAGTGTCCCATAGAAAACCAATTAAACAAAAGCTATGGTCCAATATATTAGTAATCCAAAAACATACGCAACAACTATTCAAATTAATAATCCAATAAAGTGGCCGACAACGTCAATCTATTACCATTATCCTTGGTTTCTCTCTTTTGTTCCGTATCGTAGAAAGTGCGAGGAAGAGATGTAATCATAATTTCAGATTAGTAATCCAATAAAGCTGCCGACAACCTCAATATATTAGTATTATCCTTTGTTTTTCTCTTTTGTTTCGTATCGTAGAAAGTGCGAGGAAGAGAGGCACTGGATTCCGCCCGTTGATCGCACGCTGTAAAATCGCAACCCACCTTCCCCGAAACAATAGCCAACAACCAATGAAGACTTCTTGTTGACTTGGGCAAGCGCTAGTCTTATAGCTTTTTCCCCCAGTGAGAACCAGTTACTTCTTTCGACTCTTTTGGTGAATCTTTTGCATCGTTTCCTGATTCATTACTTTCTCAAGAGAAAACAATGGCGGTGGGAGAGCTCTTTCTTGCTGCGTTCCTTCAAGTGTTATTTGACCGATTGGCTTCACCTGAGTTGCTGGCCTTTGCACGTCGAGAGGGACTTGAAAAAACGCTGGACAAGTGGCACAAGACGTTGTCAACTATTCAAAAGGTGCTTGATGATGCAGAGGAGAAGGAATTACATGCTGAGAGTAGTGCAGTAAAAGAGTGGCTGGAGGATCTCAAAGACTTGGCCTATGACGTGGAGGACATACTTGATGAGTTTGCCACAGAAGCTTCGCGATGCAAATTGAAGGGTGAAAATCAGGCAAGTACTAGTAAGGTACGGGATCTCATCCCTGCTTGTTTTAGTGGTTTGACTTTGACTCCTAGTGCTATTATGTTAAGAACTAGGCTGAACTCAAAGATCAAGGACATCAGTACTCGATTTAAAGATCTAGTGGCACAAAAAGGTGAACTCAATTTGAAAGAACATGTGGACAGGAGGCCAGAAAAAACAAGAGAGACAGTACTGGCCGCAACTTCTTTAGTAAATGAAGCTCATGTTTATGGCAGGGACATAGATAAAATGGCTATTCTTGATTTATTGGCATTGCAAGCTCGAGGATCAAGTGATAATCAAGTTTCTGTAATTCCCATACTTGGCATGGGCGGTATTGGAAAGACAACACTTGCACAGTTAATATACAATGACAAAGAAGTCGAAGGTTGGTTTGATCTTAAAGCTTGGGCTTGCGTTTCTGAAGATTTTGATGCTGTCAGGGTCACAAAAACAATTTTAAGATCTCTCAACCCTGGAACTCGCGATAATAATGATCTAAACTTGTTGCAAATTAATTTGAAGGAGACGCTGAAAGGGAAGAAATTTCTAATCATTCTGGATGATCTTTGGAATGAGAGTTATCATGACTGGACAATACTACTTGCTCCTTTCGAAGAAGGGGCTCCAGGAAGTGCAGTTATCATCACAACTCGAAATCAAGCTATTTCAAGTATGTTGGGTACCACTCAAGCTTTCCTGTTGGATTTGTTGTCAAATGATGCTTGTATGTCCATATTTACCAAACATGCCTTGGGGATGGAAGGCTTTTCTTCGCATGCACACCTAAAAGATATTGGTTTGGAAATCGTTCGAAAATGTAAAGGCTTGGCTTTAGCGGTGAAAACCCTTGGAGGCCTCTTACGTTCAAAACCGCGAAATCGTGATGAATGGGAGAAAGTATTGAAAAGTGAAATATGGGATATTCCAGAGGAGAAAAGTGGGATCGTTCCAGCTCTTATGTTGAGCTATTACCATCTCCCTTCGTATTTGAAGAGATGTTTTGCGTATTGCTCCATACTCCCTAAAGATGATGAATTTGAGAGTAAGCATGTGGTTTTATTATGGATGGCAGAAGGCTTGATTCAACAACGACAAAAAGAAGAAGAAATGGAAGAATTGGGTGAAGAGTATTTTCACGATTTGTTATCAAGGTCATTATTCCAACAGTCCAACAACAATAAATCTCGATTTGTAATGCATGATCTCATCAATGATTTGGCAAAATCGATTGCTGGAAATACATGCTTTAGAATGGAAGACAGAGTTGAGGGTAGTAAACGAGGGAGTATTGTTAAAAAGGCTCGCCATTTGTCCTACCTACGTGACGATTATGATGGCTTCAAAAAATTTGAGGCCTTTTCTGAACTCACCTGTTTACGTACCTTCTTACCTCTAACGTTGTCATCTCATGGGTGGGGCTATTTGACCGGTTATGTTACTCTTGAATTATTGCCTAAATTACGATGCTTGAGGGTGCTCTCTTTGAACGGTTACCAAATAAACGAGATATCGAATTCAATTGGTGAGTTGATCCATCTACGGTATCTTGACCTGTCTCACACTTGCATCACCAGCTTGCCCGAATCAACGACCACTCTTTACAATCTACAAACATTGTTGTTGGAAGGTTGCCAATATCTAGAGAAACTACCTTCAACATTTGGGAACCTGGTCAACTTACGCCACCTCAATATTTCTCAAGGAAGAGCACTAAAAGCAATGCCTTTGAATATAGGCAAATTAACTTGTCTTCGAACGTTGTCTGATTTCATTGTGGGAAAAGATTGTTGCTCGGGGTTGAAGGAGATAGGATCTTTGTCTCATCTTGAAGGGACACTCTGCATTTCAAGATTGGAGAACGTGATTGAGCCAGAGGATGCAAGGGACATGAATTTAAGTGGTAAGCCCAAACTTGATGTGTTGTCATTGGAATGGAGTCAAGACATCGATGACTCAAAGGACAGAACGAGTGAAAAAGAGTTTCTTAACATGCTACAACCTCACAACCTTTTAAAAGAACTCACTATTAGCTGTTATGGGGGTGCAGAATTTCCGACCTGGCTCAACCATCATTTGCTTCCTAAATTAGTGTTATTGACTATTGAAAATTGTAAAAAGTGTACATCATTGCCACCATTGGGAAAACTTCCATCACTCAAAGTCCTTTCGATCCAGGGTATGGCTAGCATGAAGAGTATTGGTCCTGAAATTTGTGGGGATTGTCCGTCGCAATCTTTTAGATCTTTGGAGACTCTAAATTTCAAGAATATGCCGGGGTGGGAGAATTGGAATCCTTGTGAAGCATTCTCAAACTTACGTGAACTTTCTATTAAAAATTGTCCCAAGTTGTCGGGAAATTTACCAGATCGCCTTCCTTCACTTGAAAATGTTGAGATAGATGGATGTTTGAATTTAATGGTCTCAGTTTTGAGCTTTCCAGATCGATGCAAAATAAAAATTGAGGGATCAGAAGGGGTGGCGTGCGAAGGAGAAGTTGATTTTAGCGCGCTAAAATTTAAGGATCTTTCAACAATTTCAGAATTTGAAACTCGAATGAAAGTGTTAATTACAATGGGTGCGCTGGCAAATGTACAAAAATTAGAGGTTAACGGATGCAAGGAACTGATGCATTTGTGGTCAATTAATGCGGTGGTATCATTTCCGCCTCTCCCACATCTTGATTATCTGAGTGTTTATAATTGTCCAGAACTAGTTTCGTTGGTTGCTAAAGGCCGCCAGCTTCCTCCAGCTCTGAAGGAACTACATATATGGAGTTGTGAAAATATTCGGATTTTGATAGACGAGGATGATACCAACAACTGCGGGAGCAGCGGTGACAACAGCACATCTCTTCTTCGTAGTTTGATGATTCATCGGTGTCCCTCCCTTAAATTCCTAATATCAAGCGGTGAGTTACCCGCAGCACTTGAAAAATTATCAATTGGGTCATGTCCAGAGCTAGAGTCAATAGCGAAGGAATTACATCATAATTCATTGCTTAAATCCATTCACATTTCTGATTGTGGAAACCTTAAATCCTTACCCACCGGTATACGCTGTCTCAGCCATCTAAGCGATATTGATATTGAGGATTGTACAAGTCTGGATTTCTTCCCGGACGGAGAGTTGCTCCCTGCCAACCTGACAGGTCTTGATCTTGGCAACTGCGAGAAAATGCAGGTCGTGGTCAATCGCATACACACCTGCACCTCTCTTCAAGATTTGAGAATGGGGAAATGTCCAAGAGTAATTGTATCCTTTCCAGAAGAAGGTTTTCCCACCAACCTAACATATCTTTCGATCCATGATAGCAGTATCGCTCAGGGCTTGTTTGAGTGGGGATTGCACAGGTTTACCTCTCTCAAACGTCTTCGAATTTGCGATGGATCTTCGCACCTGGTGTCCTTTCCAGAGATGAAGCTGCCTACTTCTTTAATGGTGTTGACTATCCATAACTTTCCGAAATTGAAATACTTGTCTCCCGAGGGCTTTCGAAACCTCACATCACTGGAATTCCTGTCTATCTTAAATTGCAAAAAACTAGCGTCCTTTCCAAAGAAGGGCCTACCTCCCTCACTCCGAACACTTAGCATTGTTGATTGTAAAAAGTTGACTTCATTGACAAAGAACTGTCTGCCTCTCTCACTCCTGCAACTTTGTATCGACGGATGTCCTCAGTTGGAAGAATGGTGCAAGAAAAATCGAGGAAAGGAGGGGTCTATGATAGCCCACATCCCTGACGTTTCATTTAATAGTTGTTCTTCCCTGTGGTAAATTTCTTATGTAAATCTAGCTTCTTAGGAGTTAATTGCTAATTCGAGTATTAGCTTCACATTTGTAGGTACATTTGAAATTTCGGGTGCGGATGGTGGATGAATACTGACAAGTTTGTGTGAAGCTTTGGTTGAAATTCATATGGATGTTAGAAATGAATGGTTCATTGATAGAACAATTTAAATATTTATTTTCTGAGTCTAAAACCAGGATTCATATATCCTAAAGTTTATGCAATTTAAAAAATATACATCACAACTTACTCATAATATTCAGTAAAAAGTCGGTTCTATAAACTATATATCCTTCATAATATATTGAAGAAAAACAGAGTTTGAGAAAAAACTATCTCAAGAGAGATCACAAGTTAAACAAAAAATAAAAAAACAATCGAAATATATATATATAAAGAGAATTCCTGGGGGGCAGACGGGTGCCCCCTCCATGAAAACTGTTGGGGAATCCGGCCGACAGACAAACAGCAAATACGGAGCCGCGCAGCGGACGCAACCAAGAGAAATGAAACTGAAGACGGAGAACAGAAATGGACACCAGATATGAAGTGGTTCAGCTCAAACTGAGCCTACATACACTGTTGGGTCGGTCTAAATCACTATAATAAACAAAGATGGAGTACACTTCTGGGAGGTTACAAAGCTCTCTCTCTCAAGACTCTCAAACCCTTTACAAGTAGGCTCTCTCTGATCTACAAACTCAAACAAGGAGAAAAATGGGAGACGGAACGCCTGTGTTCGTAATCTCGCTCGAGCGAGCACTTCTCGCTCGAGCGAAATCGCCTGATCTCCACAGCTCTCTGCTTCCGCTCTCTCTGTGCAAATGGCCGTCGATCCTTATATAGGCTGTATCTCGCTCGAGCGAGAATATCTCGCTCGAGCGAGTTACTATTCCAGACTGCGCTAAACCTAGTTCCTGGAAGCGATGAAACTCTAGATTGATTCTCGCTCGAGCGGGAGGTCGAGCGAGAGTCGAGCGAAGTCTCTGCCTAGATCCAAAACTCTCCGTTTGATGTCTCGCTCGAGCGACTGTCGAGCGAGGGTCGAGCGAACTTACGGGTTGAAAAAACTCCAAGTGCAAACTGATGCGCTTCATTCAAGCCACATCTCAACAAAAACAGCCCCGCCGCCCCCGGTGGCAGTGGGCGACACCGCCCCCGCCATCGGGACCGGCGGACTCAGGCGAGCTCACCCCTACGACGGCGAGCTCCGGTGTGCCCCCGGCAGCCTTCAACCAACCGTTTCGGACCCGTACGGGTCCGAAACGGGTTGAAGGCTGCCGGGGGCACACCGGAGCTCGCCGGAGCTCGCCGTCGTAGGGGTGAGCTTACCTGAGTCCGCCGGTCTCGATGGCGGGGGCGGTGTCGCCCACCGCCACCGGCGGCGGCTCCGTTTGCTCCATGGCCGAATCCCCTCTTAAATTCATCTTCATTTTATTTTTTTATTGTGTTTTTTATTATGTTTTTATTGTGTTTTTTATTATGTTTTGTTCATTTTATTTTTTTAATATATTTTTAATTTTTAATTTTTTATTTAATTATATTTTTTATTTTATTTTTATGTGTTTTTCATCATCAAGCAGCCCAACTAACGTTGGGCTGCTTTGGACGATGGGGACAGCCGGACCGGTCCCAGCGTCACCCATATATAAATTATAGAACAGTTTTTTTAACAGGAAAAATTCAACCATCCCTCAAGTAAGATCAATATTTTGAATTTTCACAATACATATATTCCTCTTAAGTTTAGAATATTTTTGTATATCATTCATTGCATTTTTTCATAATTATAATCCATTCCTTCATCAAAATCCTGTTAATAATAGATTTCACAGTTTCCTTTAATTACTTCGTTATGGCTCAAATTTCTTACGTTTCATTTGATCGTTATACCCTCTTGCTGCGATGCAGTGTAACTTCGTAACTATTTAAAAAAGCCATGATGAGGCGATGCCCAATTAAAACCAGCATGACATATAGATGTAACCAGAAACATCGACAACAAATTGCTTTTGCAAATCTTGTTAGTTGTTTTTCATGATCACTTTTACAGAGCGACGAGTAAAATCAATCGAAACATATATATATATATATAAATTATAGAACCAAGTAAAATCAATCTCTGAATTTTCACAATTTCACAATACATATTCCTGATCTCAAGTTTTCAATATTTCTGTTATATTATTCATTGTGTTTTTCCAGAATTATATATAATTGATTCTTTCGTCAGATTCCTGTTAATAACACAGTTTTCATGCAAATATTATGGCACTAGTGATCTAATTATAAATGACTTGGATGGAGATTTTTTTTTACGGAATTTAATTTCTTGTCGCAATAAAATCATTTGAGGATGTTAACCTCATTAGTCGTTTTTCTTTTCTCCTGCTTGTTAACTGAACAAATTTATCACAATTTTTCGTTACAGATTTAGAAACTTAGTACGTAATAGTTTTCATCATTGTCCTGGTTAATATTTTGAAGCTATTTTCCCCGTTTCTGAATACAATAAGCCTATAATCGATGTATTCTATTGCTCTTAATTAGAGTCTTTGTTTAGTAGAATTCCCTTCCACTTGATGGCTAATCCAATGCTTTACAATTTTGTTGAAAACTTAATGCAAATAAATATAATTTCTTAATCTTTGAAGACCTTAAGTTTGTTGACCTCGGTAAGATGGTGACGATCGATACATGAGTATGAAAGGTGAATGAGCTAATTCCCCTTAGTTTTTCTGAAATTTATTTCTATTTTATCATTGCCCCCTGGCCTGATCACTTGTGTTTTGTTGTTTGCAGTGGGATCTTTCATATATATGTATATATATATATATTGGATTGGACTGATACAGTAAGTTAATGCTCACATAATTTCTGGTCCTGAAATTGTTGATGTACTGAAGTTGGAGGTATCAACTAATTTTTTCATGTTGATGGTTTGATATAGCAAGGCCTCAAAAGAATTTTAGTCTAATCTTAGCACTCTATACTGTTTTCAGGGTTTGCCTCGTGGTAGGGGACTTGTTATTGGTCTCCAAAATGAGCTTAACTAGTAAGCTTGCCAAGGGCGACATTAAAAATCGCACAGGATGAATACTATGATTTCATGATTGGCTTCCGCTCGACTGATTATTTTTATTAAATGGAGAAATGATAAACTTACAACACCTTTTATAACAATTTGCACAACATGTGTTGTAAAGTTGGGGTATTTCTGTAAAGTAATGTTAATTTTATAAGGCGGTTTACAAAAATACCCTTATTTTATAACTTGTGTTGTGTAGATATTGTGAAATGTGTTGTATATATATCATTTATTAAATGGAAGGGTAAAGGGAGTCTCTTGCTTCTTTATGGAGGTCAGTTAAGTATTGGATCAGCTGGGTGGGTATTAAGCTTAAGGCTGCCTCTAGTTTACATGGGAGAGATGTGGCAATTTTGAATATGCTGTAGGTACCAGTTAAGCAGCGTAAGCAGAAAACGTTTATTGCAGTTTCTTGGCAAAAACTGAATTTGGAATGGTTTAAATTGAGTGTTTATGGTAGTAGTAAAGGGAATCCCGGGGAGTCGGGTGCCGGTGGTGTGTTGCAAAATGATAAAGGTTTTTTGCAATTTGCTTTTCCTGCTAGTATTGGTATAATAACAAAGGTTCTAATAACAAAGCAGAATTAAATAGATTTAGTTTTGGGGTTTCGAAAGTGCAAGGAAATGGGTTTTTTATAATGTCATTGTTGAGATGGATTCGAGGCCAGTTTCATGGTTGAGGGAGGGGCAGGGGCGGACCTAATCCTGGTCTAGGGGGGGCTACCCCCCCAAACTTTTTAAAAAATTATATATAATATAAAAATATATATAATTTTTTTTATATAATTAAAATTTCTACACCAATTTATTAAAAAATAAAAAATTTACCCCCCCAATTCTTAGACCTCTAAAAATTTTACTAAAATTATTTTTTCAAATTTTAATACTTACCTAATCTCACTCTAAATTTTTATTTTAGTGACGGTTGACACCCAAATTGTCTCTCCCACTTTAGCTTGATGTGCTGATACAACTAAAATTTTAAAATATGTTTAGATTATCTAAACTATGTAGATGACTAGAATATGAATTTTTTACATATCATTTGCTAATTTATATTGAGAAAAAATTGTCAATAATTTCACTTTAGAAATAATAATAGATGAATTTTATTTTATGAAAGATCATTATCGAGCTTAATTTGTAGGAGAAATCTTAAGTTCATTTTTTTTTTTGTAATGGGCTCTAACAAATTGCAAAAATTAAAAAAAAAAAGATTTATAAACATGTATTTTTATATATAATTTTATAACATATGATTATTGTTTTTATATATAATCACGTGTAAATAAAAAACTTATATTTATATATACTATATATTTTGTCAATCGCCCTCCCAAATATAATCCTAGTTCCGTCCATGGGGAGGGGAGTTGTAGTTTATCGTATTTAGAGGACTTTTGGGAGGAAATAAGGTGTCTGACGCAGGGCTTTAATATCCGGTTTCAGCATATTTTCAAGGAAGCTAATGCTACAGCCGAATGTCTGGCTCGAATGGGTGGAAATGGCTGCAACAGTGTCTGGTCTTCGGTTCAAACTCTTCATTTCCAGCTTATCAATCAATAGTAACGATGCCTAAGTTAAGATGTAGATTGTAACATGTCAGTGGAACATCTAAATGGTTAATCTCATGGTCAATGGGATTAGACTGATTTGCATTTGAATCCAGAAGTTCCAATCTGTTCCGATGTTACTTGAAGTATTTTGACTGATCAATTCATTTATTATAATTTTTTAGTATCCTGTACCAGAATTCTCTTACACATTATGAATTGATGTTAATATGTATTTGTATACCAGATTTATTCCTAGAGTAAGCCGCCCTATTACTGGAATGGCATCTGGGAATCCATTTTTTGATGATATGCGGAGCGAACCTGAGGTTATCGATCCTCCTCAAAGCAAAGACATGATGGATGCTGGTGATAATGTGAATGGCTCTGCTTCAAATGCTATAAAATATAATGTGACTGTTTCTAGCAGTGTCCGTGAGCTGTTGAAGTGCCCTGTGTGCTTAAATGCAATGTACCCTCCTATTCATCAAGTATGTTTATGTTCTTAACATAAATATGTTAAATTTCACTTATCAATCCATCCTAGAATAAGGTATCTGTCACAGAATCTTTTTAGTTGTTAATAGGGTTTAATGTCCAGGTGTTAATTGAGGGATTTTTTTTTTTGAAAAGTAATAAAAGTTTTATTCCAAAGAAATAGACATAAATCCAAGTACACAGGATGTATATAGAGGAAATACCTACAACTTCCAGAAACAAAAAGAAAACTCCCAATGAGCATTCTTTGTTTTCAAAGCATCTCCCATTGAGGGAAATTGAAAATGGTAAGTTTTAATTTATTAGTTGATCTCTCCATTGTTGCAGTGTTCAAATGGTCATACATTGTGTCCTTACATCTTGAAGCGCCTCCCTCCCTCGAAGCCTGCCTCCTTCGAAGCCTTGCTGTTAACCCTTCCTTAGGTATAGATCTCGAACCCTAACCCTAGCTCGCCCCTCCCTTTCATCCCAAAACCCCAACTCTAGAAGAAGGTGATCAAGGGTTCTTGTAATCGGTCATCCATGGGAAGCCAAACATTCTTCAAATTTCGATTTTACCCCATTTTTTAGGCTACAATATCTATTCTTCCCTCATTTTCATTTTTCATTAAATTTTCTATTTTGCTTGATTACAAGATGCAAAAAATCAAATGCTTTTTCAGTTTAGTTATCTTACTTTCAGTGCTTTATTTGTTTGGAGTTGTTATTGTAGGAACAATGCCGACAATAATTTGTTGGTTTGGCACTTGATGAAATCTGTATGGTTGAGTTTAATCCATAGCAATGCATATGTTTTGTGATTTAAGCTGCAATTTTTACATTTTTGAAAAAATTAGCCTTGAAATAAATAATCAAGCTGCAAGTTTTTTTTCTTTTTCTACTCCATGGGTATGGATTTTCTACATGCTCTGTTCACTGCCTTCCAAAACTCACGTCCAAACACATTCATTTGTTTATTATATACGAATCTATGATTCTTCATCCATCATCCAAAGAAAACACTGCAATGACAGGGTTTCTTCTTAAAAGCCATTATTTTGACGAGGTTTACATCATGATATCCTCCTCCCCAACGTATACTGATCTGATTTTGACCATGCAATCTTATCTAAATACTGAAAGTTTTATCCTACTAATGTAATGATCTCCGATCCTTTGTCTGCATTAGTCTTATTCTATCTGATTATTAAAAGCTTTATCCTACTAATGTAATTAGTTACATGTAGAACATAATTTTCTTGTTCTTGATTCCTAATCATTATTTTTATCGAAGAGTCCAAAGCAGATTAGTTCAGTATTTAGTCTCTCTCCTTGTTCCTTTAAACTAATATTGTTAGTTAGAAAATTGAACTATTTAATTGAAATATTGACTCTGTCATGTAGTTAACCTCCAAAACCTAGTGCTAAAAATAAAATCATGTTTATAGAAAAATATCCAGACTAGTGGATTGACTTTAGACTAATAATTGCTGGGTGTTCTTTCTCTCAAGAGTTTAAAATTGTCAATTTCTTGCAATTAGCCCAGGTCTTGGCCCCTAAAAACAGAGGTTTTTTCCCCTTCATTTAGCCTCTAAAAATTGGTGCAATGATATGGTTGAGTTTTAATTTTTGCAAATTGTTTTTTGAAGCTTTATGGATTTAATATAAGGCATGATGCCATAATATATGGCAAGAAAATCGTCTATTTGATATGACTTCTCATTAAATATTCTTATTTTAACTGCAGGTGTATTGTCTGCTTAGGACATGTTAAAACTACAATGGAGAGTAGGCACACTTTGAGCAAATGCATTTATGTTTAATTTTATAATGTAATTTAGCTTCAAACTGGCCAGAATGGAAGTGGGACGTGAAGTTATTCCCATGTACTGGTAATTAGTCTTTCTTATTATAGTTTGCGCCCTTTGGCACTAAGTCAAAATGTTAAAGAGTCCTTTGGTTTTGTATGATCAAAACAGATAGGTACATTATTTATGCAGCAGTTGGTCCCAGATTTTGTACCTATTTTATTTTTCTTTAAGGAGAACTCCAAGTAATACTCTTATCTTTCCGTTGGAATACAGGTTTAAGTAATGAAAATGTCATTTTTTGACTTTTGGTATTTAATCCAAATGCTTGGTGATTGCAATAGAGTGTATTGTGGACATGCTGGAACAACCACTTTGTTGAGCAATTAGTTGTGGGAGACGAGTCAAATCTGCCATGTTATTTGAATTGTCTATTGGAAAAAGTTTAGAACAGGATAGGTGTAAAAATGAGTTTTACACCGGCCAATAGTAACGCTCCATGTAGGTGTTTTATGAAGAAATAATTTAGACTTCAGCTCACTGAATCGTCCCATCCAATAGAAACTTCTCTCTCCCTTTCCCTCTCTCTTTATGTGTGCGACGGAACAAGATGGAACCTGATATGAGATTATTTGCTTTGTACAGAAGACCTTACTTCATCAAATTTCTTTTAAGATGATTGAAAGATTCAAAAATGACATCCAACTTTCTGTGCAAGTCGATGGACCTAGCCCAGTTCTATAGAAAAATAAAAGAAATGAAAATACAAAAAACTAATTAAAAGAATATATGAAAAGGATTAGTAGCAGGATGATTTATACAAAGAAAGTATCTCTCTTTCAATGGTGATATTATGGACTCTCTTATGTGGATTGGTTGTAACGATTGAGTGTAGTATATTGTAAATGAAAGATGTAGAAGAAATGAATGAGTATGCACAGAAAGTGTTTGATTAAAAGCTCAATAGAGCCACTGGTATACTGCGAGAGACCTTTGATTTTTGGAAAAACAAAATAAGCAAATAGCCGATGAAGATTTTTAACTATTCAAAGCTTAAGAATACACCTTCCCCAATCGTGTTTGATCGTTTCTGCATTGCCATATTATAATTTTATACAATAAAGTCAATACTTTCGAGTTTACGTCTTCCATCGGTAGAAATCCAAAAAGCCGCTAAAACACCTTGATGGTGGTGGATATATTACTCTCTTGCATCGCCTTCTCAGATCTGTTTTCCCTCCTCCTATGCCTCAGGCATGGATGCAAATTTAGCTCCAATTGAAAAGCTCTAATTAGTCGATTTGGATGCATAAGAGGCAAGAATTATTCAGGGACTAAATTAGTTGAAGGTCTCAACTAATTTCTTAATGTTGACTTTAATCTGAAATGTGGTTTTATTATTACATAATTAGAATTTATGTAGGTAGAACACAACAAGGCCTCACAAGAATCCTACTCTAATTTGTCCACTCTTTGGACTGTTTTCAGGGTTTGCCTCATGGTAGGGGCCTGTCATTGCTCACTGAAATGGTCAGCTCAATTGATAATTTTGCTAAGGGAGATTATGCAGCTGCAGCATTAAAAATTGCACAGGATCACTTTGATTTGGTGATTCGCTTCATTTCGGTTAATCCAACATC
Source organism: Platycarya strobilacea (assembly GCA_036898215.1). Lineage (NCBI taxonomy): Eukaryota > Viridiplantae > Streptophyta > Magnoliopsida > Fagales > Juglandaceae > Platycarya > Platycarya strobilacea. The sequence continues at coordinate 39,190,566 of CM072551.1, read as the reverse complement.
ATGGCCAGGGGAACCTATAAATCCAGCATTGATTCAGGCCACCCTGGGAGTTCAAATGATCACTGGTGGTGATGCACTTGGCTAGCAATACAACACTCCATATTCAGTAAGTTACTATTGACGTTGACGTTTTTCTTCCTCCTTCCTCCTTTGGTATGCTTTTTGATCTTTATTTCTGTTTTTTTCCCCTCTTGTTAAACGATGAGGGAAAGAGAAAACTAACAGGTGAACCATATTATACAAAAAGAAATTGATTTCTTATATAATTCTAGTTTAAAAGAAAAAAAATTTGTATGTGATCTTCCCTTGATAATAGATCTATTAGACTTTCGAGTTGTGTTTCTTTGTCTCTTGTTAACAAGTAGTCACAAGCTTTTATTAAGAGGAAATCATATTTTAGGTCATCTATGATAGAGGTAGCAACATAATAATCGTGGGCCGTGAAATTTTAAAGGCGGCAAACCCCGCCGATGCAGCTCGTAAATACCACATGCAAGAATTGATTATGGGATGCATACTTGTTGAAGTGCACCTAATACTGTATGTATGTCTGGTTCCGGGATTTGCTTCCGCTTGTATGATTCCTGATTTAATAGATGGGTGAACATCTCGAGTAAATGAAACCTTGGGTGCCATTTATTTTTAAAGAGTACATATTATTGTCTACCCAAACTAGTGTGATTGGATATATTAGATTAATTATAAGATAAAAAATAGTATTTCTCAAATTGAATTTTTTTAAGACCTTCAAATCATGACCTTTGGTTTTTCACTGCATAGAAAATCCTCGGTAAGTACTGTAAGAGCATTCTCATACTTTCACGTTGGGATGAACAAATTTTCTTTTCAAATTTTAGATAAAAATCATATTTTTCTCTCTCTCTCTCTATACATATATATTTTTTAAATTTACTCATCTTACCAAAACTTCCATCTCGCCCGCATGACAGTTCTTTTCAAATTTCAACTATATATAATAAATATGAGCATGAAAGAAAATATTGATAATTAGAAGAAGAATTTATTTTTAGATTATATTAAAATATTTGTAAAAAATAATTTAGGGATTAAGAATTGCTCCCCATATTTAGGGAGCCAATGTTTAAATCCTAAACTCTTCTCCTAAAATAGGCAAACGGATGGAGGGGCTTTTGTCAAAAAGTTATTTTTTTTTTAATCAAAATCTAGGAAATTTGATGGCATAAGCATCTCGAATACTTCAAGTAGCGTTCATTCATTCATTTAGGTTACGACTAGATAACGAGGTGATGTTAGATATTCTGTAATTTTATGAATAATAATAATAAAATATTAAATAATAGTGAATAATAATAAAAAATGAGTAAAAATAAGAATAAATTAAAAAATAATAGTGAAATATAATGAAGATATTCTATTATCCAAACTAGCGCTTAAAATCATTTTCTCCAATTTTCTTTTGCTAAAGTATTAGTTGTATTGGAGGCGTCAAAAATTTCTTTCACTCCACCTTAAAAATTAAATTTTATAGTAGAGTGATTACGCTTGCACTTTAGAACATATCATTTTATTGTTACCTATAGCCTAGGATTACAATTAGACTCTTAATATGTTTACAACTGATCAATGGACTTCTTTGTTGATTATTTCTAGGTCTTGAGTTGCTATGGCCAGTACTTTTGTCTATTTTGAAGCTTTCCAGCTCGGGGTAGCTCCAGTCTACATAGCATTCTTGTGATTTATGGGTGATGATAACGAGGCAAAGAACTACAGCTACAGCTTAGAAGTAGGTGGAACTGGCAGGAAGATGATATGGCAAGGTGTGCCTAGAAGCATTAGGGATAGCCATAGAAAGGTTTGGGACAGTTTTGATGGTCTCATAATCCAACGGAACATGGCTCTCTTCTTCTCCGGGGTAGACAGGAAGGAGTTGAAGCTTAGGGTAACTGGTAGGATTTGGAAAGAGCAGTGATTATCTCCTTTCCCTCTACATCATCTATCTTACCTCTTAGTAGTAAGTAGGTTAGTGCGTTACTCTTAAGGCCGCGTGTCTCCTGGTCATGTATTTTCTTTCCTCTGGAATTTAAGAGGCAAACTCTCTTTGCTTAGTCTATTGCATTAAATACATGACAAGGAAGGCACACCCTATTATCTATAATCAAGATACTTATCTATTTGTAGATTAATAGTAGTCTGGTGATGCTAATCCTTTCTTTAGAGTTCGTGCATGGATGAACATACATCACTATGTGCACAGCTTTGGATGCTGGAGCAATTGTGAATTGAGGAAATGGGTATAAAATCTAAGAGGAAAACAATAAGTTATGATAGACACAATGAGATCAGTTATCTTCTATTCACTAATTTTATCTTTTAAGAATTGTAGATTCACGTCCACAAGGCATGTAATTTTAGTCCACTCCGCATCCCTTGTTAAGATGGAAAGCCACTTGTCCTTTTCGAAATAAAGTGACTGATCCAAACACAATACCTAAGACGCTTTGAGTTAGTCTTAACCATGTCCTCAAATGAGTTAGGGGTTGTCAAATGGTGAATTATTGTCCTTTTCCATATTGTTATTTTCCATAATACGAACTATAATTGCTCCCAAGAAAAGTGTGTATGCCGCGTAGTAGCCTTTATTCTTTTGGCTAAGGGTGGATGCCATTTTCAGTTGGGCATTGTATTAAAATTCGGTGATACTGCACGAGCAATTGTTGGTGCGTTTGAATGTTGAGCTGATTTTAGATGAATTTAAATATATTTATGAAAAATTGAAAAAAATTGTGTCTCCTATATATAAAATGATATCGAGTTGAAAAAATTACAAGTTTCACGCGTAGATAGATTTTGACTTACGTGATGTTTAATAATTTAAAAGTTATATATTATAATTAAATGGTATTATAGATTTAAAACAGAACCCAATTGATATGAACTAAGTTCATTCAAGGATGCAAATGAAGTTACTCTTTGTTTATGATATATGCCCTCTCAATTGTTCCCCTCCTTTTGTCACATACATAGTACTGTTAAAACTACTAATAGATCTACTAATACATGATCCCTTATGATTATATAACATTTTTATTTTTGGTTCAATCCAATTAAAATGTTTGAATATTGGTTAAAAGAATTGTGTAAAAATTAGAGATGGTTAGTGGATTTTGGCCCTAAAAATCTATGGTCTTTAGATTATAATAAAAAGTAATTAATCCTTAAATCTTAGCTTCAGTCCATCTTAAAGAATTATTATTATATTAAGATTTTGAGTCGTATGGATAGAAAAAGATTTTGAGTGATAATAAATAATTTAATTTCTTTAAATTTTAAAATAATACTAATATTAAAAAATAACATCCATCTTATTATTTAAATTGGACGGTTTTTTATTTTTTATTTTTTGTTATGTGAAAATGATGTAAAAAAAATATATTAAAATATAATTTTTAAATAAAATATAATAATTAATTTAATATTCTAATCCTCTAATCCTATTATTATCCATCGTATAATTTTTCTAAATTTCTAAATAAAATATAATAATTAATTTAATATTTTAAATTTTAAAATAAAAAATAATATTAAAAAAATATATTTTAATAATATTTTTATTTAACTTTTAACAAAATTCAGTTCGCATCCCAACACATTGTGCAGAGACTCAAAACTGAATGATGATTCAGAATTAAAATGTCATCGTCCTGTCCATGGAGTCCCTAGTGCTTAAACTCCACGAGATCTCCGCTGTGAAGTTCGGCGAATTCAAGCTCAAGTCCGGTATTTCCTCCCCGGTCTACATTGACCTCCGCCTCATCGTCTCGTACCCAGTCCTCCTCTCCCGAATTTCCCAAACTCTCATCTCCTCCCTTCCTCCCTCCCTCCACCAACTACGATGTCGTCTGCGGCGTCCCCTACACCGCCCTCCCCATCGCCACCTGCGTCTCAGTCTCCTACCGTGTCCCCATGCTTATGCGCCGCAAGGAGGTCAAGGACTATGGCACCTCCAAGTCCATCGAGGGCGTCTTCGCCAAGGACCAGACATGCCTCATCATCGACGACCTCGTCACCAGCGGCACCTCCGTTCTCCAGACCGCCGATCCCTTACGCGCTGCCGGGTTGAGAGTCCAGGACGCCGTTGTTTTGATCGATCGGGAGCAGGGCGGGAGGGAGAATCTGGAGGATAAGGGGATTAAGCTCCACGCAATGATTAAGCTGACGGAGATGGTGAGGATCCTGAGGGAGAAGGGGAAGTTGGGGGAGGAGATGGAGAGAGTGGTCCTGAAGTTCTTGGAGGAGAATAAGATGGTGGCGGTGCCGAAGTCGGTTATCACTAGGGATTTGGGGTTTGGAGAGAGGGCCAAGCTAGCCAAGAATCCCACGGGAAAAAGGCTGTTTGAATTGATGGTGGAGAAGAAGAGCAATCTTTGTCTGGCTGCTGATGTTGGGACCGCCGAGGAGTTGCTGGACTTGGCCGAGAAGGTATGGAAAAAATTGAAATTGTGAAAGCCCTTGTATTAGTTTGTCTGCAAAATCTTAAAAAATTTTCTAGGAAAAAGAGAGTAACGATATGCAGGGAACATATAAGAGCATTGACAATGGATTGCCAAGTCTAAATTGGAGTTAGAATCTTACTTTTTTTTGCTATGAAATCATTTTTTACTAGATAGTCTACATATTGGACTAGCCATTTTAAACTTTAAAGTTCAAATAATAATATAATATTATATATTTTAATAATATTTAATAAATTTTTTTAATATTTTGCGAAGGACAATGCCTGTCCCTGGGATATCAAAGAAAACAATTTCCTTCATCCTGGTCATTATTCCAACAACTGTCTGTATATGTTTTATATGGTAAGATTGGAGTACACATCAATTTGAATGCCAAAAACAATTGTTAACCAAAAACCAAAACCTGAAATACTTTCCAACATAATCCCATCGTTTCATCCAAATGCAAGAAGACTTTGCAGAACAAATGGGTAATTAACAATAAGCATCGGTATCAAGTGGCAAGCCAATTTACACATTTAGCACAAGCCAATATGTATTCAGATTAGCATAAGCTTTTCTTGCTGGGCCGGTGGCTGCTGAAGCATTATATCAGTAAAGCACAACACATTATAAAGAAAACCTAATCTGCACTCAATTTCTGAGTTGAAATACTAACACACAGTTTCTAATCTGCTGAAGCATTATATCAGTAAAGCACAGCACATTATTCCACCCATTTGATTGTACCATAAGTTGAGTTGTAGATGGAGATGAATATTTATGCACAAGTTTAGAAAATGTCATGATTTTGTAATGCTCTTACGAGAAGAAAACAGGGAAATCAAATGGTTTCAAATGACAATTTTTGTAAACAAACCCCTAACAAGTGAAATACTCTTTAAATTAAAGAATATCAAAAAAATAACCAGCAACAATCCCCAACATTTTGGGTTTACTAGAGTGAGTTGAAGAATTTGTTGCTCATTCAACGTGTTCCTGATGTAGTACTATTGAAAGTGACTAATAATTACCATAACCCATTCTTGTCCCTATTTTATCTGAAATCAATTGAAATATATTACCAGCCCCCATCGCACCAAAAAAATAAAAATAAAAATAAAAATAAAAATAAAAAATAAAACGGAAAATGGAGCTGCATTTAATAAGTTAATCCACACTGCCCAAAAATGATTTCTCTAAGGTCTGTTCATAGCATAGACAATGGAAATTTCCTCTGTTTCTGCCCAGTTTTTGCTCTGTTTCTCCAACCTCCTTTGCTCCCTTAAAATACCCAAAAAACATGCATGAATAGAAACATACTCAACGCAATGCTTGAAGGCATCTGAAATGCTTGAAGGCATCTGAAATGCTTGAAGGCATCTGAAATGCTTAAAGGCACACTTAGCTGATCTTTACCCATTTATATGAGCAAACTACCCAGTAACATATGCATATTAACGGAAGTCCTCCTAAAAAACTTAATTAAAAGAGAGATTGTAGAGGGCAATCAAATCCCAATCAATACTAGATCGGGTTCATCAAATCAATACATGACCAAGAAAAAACAACATCCACATAATTTGAGATCAGTGTACCTACAAATGACAAAAAAAAAAAAAAAAACAGCAAAAGAGGGGGAATTCAAAGAAATTGGGAAAGTTTTTTTTTTAATATAAGTAATAAAATTGTTTTATTAAAAAAATGGGCAGAAATGCCAATTACAAAGATAGTTTTCTTACTAACTAGGGACATTTGAAGCAAGAAAGTCATGTAGGTCATGCCAGAAAAATCCACAGCAAAGACCCACTTCTCCTTGGATCTTTGAGAAAACTTGCAAACCAAGAAAAAAAAAGAACTGGGAAGAGAATAAAAAAATAAAAATTGCTAGAGAGCCGGAGCAGGAGATGAAATTTTTGAAGTTGGAAAAAAAACACTCAGAATTTGCTGTAAGAAATAGGAACACACACTACAGAAATAGAAAACCAGATATTTGACACAACTACAGATTTTTGACACATAGCAAACCATTTACCCAAATTAAGGGTTTCTCTCAAGTCGATTTGTGGAGGCAATCACAATATAGAGAGAAGAGGGGGGGAGAAGAGCAGCAACGATAAAGTATGGAGGTAGAGAAGAGCATGGACGAAGGACGTCGTTGCCGGCCTGGGAGAAGACGGTGAAGAAGATGAGGGGTAGATTCGCGCATTTCTGAAGGAGAGAGAATACGTCGAGGGAAGGAAAAAGGGGAGCTTGTGCGTTTTTTCCAGTATTAAAACACAACAAAATAAAAACTTGGAAGATGAATAGTAGCTTGCCAACATTGGTGAGGGATGTGATTTCGCTGTAGCTGAAGTCTTTCAGCTTATAGCTAGTTCAATATAGGAGTTTTTTTTTTCACATAAGTCCATATTTTGAACTTGCATATGGCACTGGCTAGGACATTGCCTAACATGTTTCAACACATTGGTAAAATAAGGGTATTTTTGTCAAATGATGTTAGTTTTACAAGGTATTTTACAAAAAAATTTGTCAAATGATGTTAGTTTTATAAGAAAAATATCTATCCTTTAAAATGATGTTGTATAAAATGTTGTGAAAAGTGATTTGTATTTATCATTTTTCAAAGAGAAACATCTATAGTTTCTGCACAAACAAAAGTGGTTCAGCAAAAGGTGAGTTGCTAACTTGCTGTAGAGATGATATATATTCTTCTACACACGTGGGTTGCTGGGCAGTCTTGTGGACAATCCTTAGGAAGGTGGGTTGGGGCTTAATACTTGCCCTATGTCATTATAGCTCCAGGCTGGGCGAAAGGCAAAGTCAAAATATTGTTAGGTATATGCAGTAGATTAGATATCCTTTCTTATTTATTTGTTTAATTATGTTGGCTTTTTAAATGTGCCAATCTTTTGAATGTTTAATTTATTTTGACCTTTTAGATTGGGGTTGAGCCTTAAACTTGACTGCAGGGTTGCACATGTGGTATTTGGAGTAAGCTCAGTTTTAAGTTTAATGCAGGTTGGCTCAGAGATATGCATGTTGAAAACCCATGTGGATATTTTGCCTGACTTCACACCTGAATTTGGTTCTAAACTTCGTTCGGTATGACTTGCCTATTTCTTTTTGTTTGCCACCACAACAATGTTCTTGTTTATTACAGACATATATATCTGCTTTTGCAATATTTACTTTCAAGATTGAGTTTAATTGGTTTGGACATTTTGCTCTGATGCTGGTGTGGACATTTAGAATTTGATTGAGTTTGTTGGTGTTCCATGTGTAATGTTCAGCAAAATATACATATATTAATGATAATTTACACAATTGTACACTTGATGGGATTTAAGGAACGAATCTGCTCTTTCTCAATTCTTTGCCTTGTATATTTGTATATTTATTCCTGCATTTTCTGGTCGCATTGAAATTATTTGAGAATGTTAATCTCATTAGTCATTATTCTATTTTTCTGCTTGTTAATTGAACAAATTTATCACCAATTTTGTTACAGATTGAGAAACTTAGTAATTGATTTCATCATCAGTATCAACTTGGTAATAGATGGTGGCCTGGATAACATTTTGAAGCTATTTTCCCTTTTCTGAATAATAATGCTGTTCTTACGAGTCTTTGTTTAGTAGGATTCCCTTCCTCTTGATGGCTAATTCAACACTTTATTTTGTTGAAGATTGCCAACAAATATAGTTTCTTAATATTTGAAGACCGTAAGTTTGCTGACATTGGTAACACGGTGACGATGCAGTATGAAGGGTGAATGAGCTTCCCTTTAGTTTTTCTGAAATGTGTTTCTATTTTATCCTTGGCCCTGGCCTGATCACTTTTGTTTTTGTTGTTTGCAGAGGGATTTTTCGTATATTGGATTGGGCTGATATAGTCAATGCTCACATAATTTCTGGTCCTGGAATTGTTGATGGACTAAAGTTGAAGGTCTCAACTAATTTTCTCATGTTGAGTTTAACCTGAATTGTGGCTTTATTATTACATAATTAGGTAGGTAGAACAGAGCAAGGCCCCACAAGATTCTTACTCTAATCTGACTGAGCACTCTCTGAATTGTTTTCAGGGTTTGCCTCGTGGTAGGGGCCTGTTATTGCTCGCTGAAATGAGCTCAGCTGGTAATCTTGCCCAGGGAGACTATACAGCTGCAGCGTTAAAAATCGCACAGGATCACTCTGATTTCGTGATTGGCTTCATCTCGGTTAACCCAGTATCATGGCCAGGGGAACATATAAATCCAGCATTCATTCAGGCCACCCCTGGAGTTCAAATGGTCATTGGTGGTGATGCACTTGGCCAGCAATACAACACTCCATATTCAGTAAGTTACAATCAACACTCCATCTTCCCTTGATAATAGATCTGTTAGACTTTCGAGTTGTGTTTCTTTTTCTCTTGTTATTACAAGTGGTCATGAGTTTTCATTAATGAGAGAAAATGATATTTCAGGTCATCTATGATAGAGGTAGTGACATAATAATCGTGGGCCGTGGAATTATAAAGGCGGCAAGCCCCGCCGAGGCAGCTCATGAATACCGAATGCAAGGATGGGATGCATACTTATTGAAATGCACCTAAGACTGTATGTATGTCAGGTTCCTGGTTTTGCTTCCGCTTGTATGATTTTTAATTTAATAGATAAGTGAAATCTTGGGTAAATGAAACCTTGGGTGCCATTGTTTTTTAAGATTACATATTTTTGTCCCCCCAAACCTAGTGTGATTGGATATTAGTCCATCTCAGTCCATCTCAATCCATCTCTCTACATGGTTGAAAGAAATTTTTTTTTTTTCGCCTATGCCATATTCTGCTTTTTTTTTTTGCCCTTTCCATTCAACTAATCTTCGTTATACTTTGGCTCGTTTTCATGTTGAACAATTTAGAGAAGCAGATAATATTTTTCTTCCCCCCCCCCTTTTTTTTCCCTTGGTCTCAAATTTTAGGCACAGGAGATATATTTTTTTCTTTTCTTCACTCATTTTTTTTTTTTGGCTGATCTGTGCAGGAGAGGGAGATTTGTTGTTTTTTGGTCAAATAAGAGATCAGAAATAGATGCAGTCTAATTATAGTGTAAATGGAATGCCTACGTGGTATTAAATTCTTGAATCTTTCCATAATTTCAAATTTTCATCTGTAATGCTTTTTTTTATTTTTTTAAACTACTGATCTCTCTAAAACGATAATATTTTTAAAAATCAATACTTTCGTAATAATAAATATATTTTTTTAAAAATCATATTTTCATAAATAGTCTTGTTTAAAAAAAAAAAATTCAGATAATCTCAATAGTTCCCCATATTAAGGAAGCCAATGTTTAAATCCTAAACCCTTCTCCTAAAATAGGGAACCGGATGGAGCGGGGTTTTTGTCAAAAAGTTATTTTTATTTTTTTAAACCAAAATTGAGGACATTTGATGGTATAAGCATTCGGAACACTCATTTTGGCTGCCTTTGGGCTTTGAGTGGTGAAATGATATTAGATATTTTGTAAATAGTAATGAAAAAATAATTATAAAATATTAAATAATAATAAATAATAGTAAAAAAATATAAATAATAATAGTAATGATATATTTTGAGAATATTCTACTATTTAAATTAAATTTAAATTTCGTTTGGATTCAGAAATAAAATAAATTGAGTTGATACTGGCGGAGCACGTTGGGGTAGGGAGATCATGACTCCCCCTCCCCTTAGCCCCACCTCTATTTTTTTTTAACAATATATGTTTTTTAAAGAAAAAAATAATATAGGTTAGTTTTTTTCATAATTTAGTAAGATAATATTAATTTTATCTTGTGTTAGTCCTTTCTCTAAAAATTATCTTGACCTCATTTCACAAAATTTAATCTAATTTAAAAATAAAATACACCTTATATAAAATAAAATTATATAATAACATGACGATATGTTCTTATTAAAAATAAAGATAAAAATAAAAATAAAGTTGGATTATTTCTAACTTATTTTTAATATTTTTTATTATTATGATGACACGTTCTTGATATATTATATATTTTTTAATATATAAGTTATATTAAATATATTTTACTTTTATTATAAATTTTAATATCAGATTATTCTACACTGTATACAAAAATGTATAAAAACAAAATAAAAAATATTTTATATATTTTGTGTTAATTTTGCTTACCCGTTTCTAAAATAAATTTATGATTTCGTTACTGTGGGTTAAAATGAGTTTTGAAAGTTGAATAAAATATTATTTTTTAATATTATTATTATTTTAAGATTTGAAAAAATTATATTAGAATTTAATAAAATTAAATTGAATTTTAAAAACATAATGATCAGTTATATCCCAAATCATGCCTTAGTAAATTTCTCCTATTTTTCCTTGGCTCATTTTTAAAGAACACCCACCATGGAGTGTCCCATGGAAAACCAATTAAACAAAAGTTATAGGCCAATATATTAATAATCCAAAAACATACGCAACAACCATTCAAATTAATAATCCAATAAAGTGGCCGACAACGTCAATCTATTTTGTTTTTCTCTTTTGTTTCGTATCGTAGAAAGTGCGAGGAAGAGAGGCACTGGACTCCGCCCGTTAAACTTACTCATAATATTCAGTAAAAAGTCGGTTCTATAAACTATACTACTTGACTTTGTTAAACTTAAACGACAACTTGTTGATCCAGGACCTTAACAACAGAAACAACATCTGGAACAATTATTTGCTTTTGCAAATCTTGCTAGTTGTTTTTCGTCACTTTTACAAAGAAAAACCTTATTTTTAATCGAGACAATTAATTAGTTAAATATATATAATTTATAAAGCACTTTTTCTTTAAAGTGAATATATATATATATTTGAATTTTCACAATATTACACATATATTCCTCTTAAGTTTTCAATAAATATTTTTGTATATAATTCATTACGTTTTCTCATAATTATAATTGATTCCTTCGTCAGTTTCCTGTTACTATGTGTTATGATCAGTTAAATATTTCTGAACTCATTATTGATTATGATCTCATTTAAGGACGTTAACCTCATTACTCCTTTTTCTTTTCTCCTCTTGTTAGCTGATTAAATTTATCACAAATTTTTCGTTACAGATTGAGAAATTTAGTTCGTTAATAGTTTTCATCAGTGTCCTGGTTAATATTTTGAATACAATAAGCCTATAAACGATCTATTCTGCTGCTTTTATGAGTCTTTATTAATTAGTAGGATTCCCTTCCCCTTGAGAGCTAATCCAACTCTTTATTTTGTTAAAGAATTAATGCCGATAACAGTAGGATCTATCATATAATTTCTGGTCCTGGAATTGTTTATGGATTGAAGTTAGAAGACAGCATGTGGCCTGGTAAAGATCTTATGGTAAATTATTAGGTTCATCTTGAATCCTTCAACCTGTGACATTATAGCAAACACACTTTTATCAACATAATAAATTACACACTAATCATCTAGAGTTGTCCTGTCCTGGTGTTGAGTTATATAATAGATATGGCAATAAGACAAACTGCCATGTTACTGAAAGTTGTCCCTTCTGCCCTTCTCAATGCTGAAAAAAGTCTCTCCCCACTAGTCCTCTGTCAACTGAAACGCATACCCAACCTTCTCTCAACAACACCAAAAATTAAAACTAAAATTCGAAACCAAAGTAAAAGAAAGAGAATCATTTCTAAGCAGTTCTAAAAATGCTCATGTTAATATAACTACACAAAACTCATTGTCAAATTTGATACTGTTTTGATACGTAAGTTGTCTAGAAAGTAAGTAGTTAGTAGCAATGTGTATTTTGAAAATTATCAAATTTGGCTTAATCTCTTTCTTTATTTGCTAATATAATTCCAGAATAAAGTTTATCCCTGCCCTCTAGCTAACAAGTTTAGATTAAAAATTCACAAAAAACTAGAACAAAAGTTTATCCTGCTTTCTATGCATCCAAATTTTAATAATAATAATAATAATAAGAGAAAGGAAAAGAAGACCTGATTTTCAATGCACTTGCCACTGTCTTGCAGAGCAAAGAACATAGTTATAATCTAATGCCATTATTTCTGGACTGCGCCAACAAATTTGTATTTATTTTGATACAAACAATTGTAAATACAAATTTACAAAGACTATTCTAAGTAAGAATCCTAGAATTAAGGCTAATTGTTAGAGAGTAGTACCATGGAATTTAATGGCTGTTACATCCTTGATTTGAGGCTGAGAATCTGCTTCCATTTTTTTTTGCTTGATTTGAGGATTCTTCCCTTATAAACCATGCAACCAAATTATATACTTTCCACACATAAAAAGACATTACCTTGTTTACCTTTCCAAAATTTTCCCAGGCATAAAGAGCAATGTCGAACAAACAAAAACATGGAAAGCTATCAGTCAATTCTCAAAGTTCATAAACTCGTGAAGGGGTAAAAGTGGAAAATCAATTAACAAAGAAACCATTATTCACCAAATTATATTCCTTAACTCAAGACGCCCTTACTAAAATCAGAAGAAAAATTCTAAATATAAGCCTTACACTCTTCACACCATTTAATCAAATAATTTTACATTTTTTTATTCTCTTTTGTTCTACACTTAAAAGACTCTTATTACCTAGCTAATTAGTAATTAGGTAAGTAGAAGGCAACAAGGCCTCAAGAATATGAAAACTGCTACAAATACAAAAAGATTATACAAAGAAAAACTCACAAATTGACGTAGTTTCATAGCATCGTTAGATCTACTTTATAATAAAAATAATTTTACAATCTTTTAACATTTGAAACATTATAGATTTGTTCATGTCATGAGTTAAGAGTCACTAGCAAAGGAATTACATCATAATTCGTTGCTTAAATCCATTAGCATTTTTAATTGCGGAAAGCTGAAATCCTTACCTACCGGTATACACAGTTTTAGCCATCTAAGCGAGATTATAATTGAGGGTAGTCCGAGTCTCGATGTCTTACCGGACGGTGAGTTGCTCCTAGCCAACTTGACAAGGCTTCATCTTGTCAGCTGCGAGAAAATGCAGGCCGTTGTCAATTGCATACACACCTGCACCTCTCTTTAGCATTTGAGAATGGGGAAATGTCAAAGAGTAGTTGTATCCTTTCCAGAAGAAGGTTTTCCCACCAACCTATGCAACTCTTTCGATTTCTGATAGAAGTACAGCTCAGGGCTTGTTTGAGTGGGGGTTGCACAGGATTACCTGTCTCAAACGTCTTCGAATTTGCGATGGATCTTCGCACCTGCAGGTGTCCTTTCCAGACATGAAGCTGCCTACTTCTCTAATCGAACTGGTGATCGATAAGTTTCCGAATCTGGAATACTTGTCTCCCGAGGGCTTTGGAAACCTCACATCACTTGAAGTCCCGTGTATCGTAAATTGCAAAAAACTCGCGTACTTTCCAAAGAAGGGCTTATCTCCCTCACTCCGAAGGCTTTCAATTGTTGATTGTAAAAAGTAGACTTCATTGACAAAGAACTGTCTGCCTCTCTCACTCCTGCAACTTTCAATCTGCAGATGTCCTCTGTTGGAAGAATGGTGCAAGAAAGACAGAGGGGAGGGGTTTAAGATAGCCCACATTCCCTACGTTTCATTTGATCGTTATACCCTGATGCTCCGATCCCGTGTAACTTTGTAACCATTTAATAAAGCGACGATGAGGCGTCTGATGCAGGGCTTTAATATCCGGTTTCAACATGTTTTCAGGGAAGCTAATATTGCAGCAGATTGTCTGGCTCGAATGGGTGGAAATGGCTGATACAATATCTAGTCTTCGGTTCAAACTCTTCCTTTCCAGCTTATTGGTATCATTAGAACGGATCGATATGCCTTGTCTTACTTAAGACAGGTTTGATGATTCATAATAGATTCGAAGTGGCCTCTGATTTACTATATTCAGTTTAGCAAATTGTTAGTAGTGCTTGCAGGGGAGGAGTTTAGGTGCAGGGTATACGGTTTTGTCTTTGTACGTAGTGATTCAATAGTTCTTTTTTGGAATAAGTCGTTGATGCATGGTTTGTATAAGGTATTCCTCTACCAAACATGAGAGTTTTTAATAATAATGGGGGATCTCCTCCTCCTTTATTTTTTAAAAAAGAACCAAAAAAGAAAAAAGAAAAAGAAAAAAAGAGTACATATTTTTGTGTATCCATAGTTAGTGTGATTGAAATTATGGCACTTCTACGGTGGTTTTTGGTTGGCTTAACCATGAAAATTCAATCTCTTCCTAGCAATGTTTAATTCATTGACAGCAAGACAATAATTAGTTTTCATCTATAGTTTTTTTAAGTTATTCCTTTCCTTTGAAAGTTTACATTTCTAAAACAAATAAGTTTTTCTCTAAAACTCTTCTCTGCTGCATGTTAAGAGCACACGCTTTGTAGATTGAGATTGAATTGGAGTGGTTACTTGCAGAAATGCGTTTGAAAATAGAGCAATAATAATTTCTCTATTTTCCTTCTTCGGATATATGTTTTTTTTTTTTTCCTGTTAAATATAATTTAGAGTCATTAAAAGAAGGATGAATAGCAAAGTTTGTGAAAGAACTCCCGTAGAGCACACAGCTGAAACATCATTTTCTATCATTTTTTAATAAATTGATGACGTTGTAAGAGTTATCACTTACATTACATAGAAGAACAAGAGAAAGGGAGAGATGGAATGAACAAAGAGAAGTTGTTTAGTAAGAACATGAATATGCAGAGGAGTGTTTACTATAAATAATCAATCAATTGTAACGGTATATGCCTAAGTTGAGATGTAGAATGTAACATGTCCGTGGAACATCTAAATGGTTAAACATGAATCTCAATATACCTATAGACCCTACGATTGCCCTTATGCTGGATCACGAGACTTATTTATTTGTAGATGAATTGCAGTCTGGTGATGCTAATCCTTTCTTTTGCGTTCGAGCATGAGCTTTGGATACAGGAGCAATTGAATTGGGATACAGGAGCAAGAGGAAAAAAAATTAACTATGATAGAGACAATGAGATCAGTTATCTTCTATTCCTTGATTTTATGTCAAGAATTATAGATAGACTTGTAGTCCTCTCCTCATCCCTTGTCCAAATGAAGGGCCACTTGTCCTATTCGAAACGAGTAATTGATCCAAACCCAATACCTAGGACGTTTTGAGTTAGGCTTAACTTTGTCCCCAAATGAGCAGGGGGTTGCAAATGATGGATTTTTGTCCTTTTTCATTATGGGTGTTAATCCGGGTCGGATAAATCGATTTTGAAATTGTATTTATTTTTTAATAAATTTAACACTTTTATTTAAAATGTTTAAAAAAATTTTGCATCCAAATTCCAGATTTCTAAATTCAAAATCTGGTGAACACTCATATTTTTCATACTGTTATTCTCCACAATATGAGCTATAATTGCCCCCATGAGGAAGGTGTAGGCGTGGTAGCCTTTTCTTCTTTTTGGCTAAAGATAGATGCCATTTTCGATAGCTTTATGCTCTCTCAATTGTTCCTCAACTTTTTTATATAAAATAAATAAATAAATAAAAATTGTTCCCCTGCTTTTGTCACATGCATACCGTTTAAAACTACTAAAATGTGATCCCTATAATCATATAAAAATATTATTTCTAGTGCAACCCAATTAGTTTTTTTTGTATTAAAAACTTATTGTGCTGTAAAAACAATAATAACTATTCGAATACTCGTTTGTTACTAGTTGCGTCGACAGTTAGCTACCATTTAAAAAAAATGCAAATGACTTCTTTTTGCGTCGATTTTCAAAAGGACGAAAATATTTTGGACGCAAAAAGCAATTTTTCTTGTTGGATCTCTTCTTTGATTTTTTGCAAGTTATTCCTCTCCTTCAAAATGTATTTCTATTTTATCATTGGCCGGCCCCTAGCCTGATTGCTTGTGTTTTTGTTGTTTGCAATGGGATATTTTATAAATATATTGGATTGTGCTGATATGGTAAGTTAATGCACGCATAATTTTTGGTCCTGGAATTGTTGATGGACTGAAGTTGGAGGTATCAACTAATTTTTCATGTTGACTTTAACCTAAAATATGGCACTCTTATTACCTAGCTAATTAGGTAAGTAGAAGACAACCAGGCCTCAAAAGAAATTTACTATTAATTTAAGCACTCTTTGGTCTGTTTTCAGGATTTACCTCATGGTAGGGGCCTCTTATTGCTTGTTGAAATGCGCTCAATTGGTAATCTTGCTAAAATGAGATCACGTTAAAAATCACACAGGATAAGTACTTGTCAAAACTATTCGATGATCGACAACCGTTATTACAAGTTCCATTTCTCTCTCTCTTGTTATTACAAGTTGTCACAAGCTTTCATTAAAGAGAGAAAATGATATTTCAGTTCATCCATGATAGAGATAATGATATAATATAGGCCGTGGAATTATAAAGGCAGCAAAACCCGTGGTAGTAGCTCGTGAACACCGTTTACAAGGTTGGGACGCATACTTGTTGAAATGCACCTAAGACTTTATTAGGTCTGATTCCCACTTGTATGATTTTTGATTTGATAGATGAGTGTGGATTTCGCGTTAATGAGACCTTGAGTGAGATGAATTTTTAAAAAGCATGTATTTTTTCTTATGTCCATTCTTATCTCCTACTTTTCCCCTCTTATCTCTAGTGCTGGCCTAGTGGGTTGGGCCCAAACTAAAGCGCGAATATTTCACACCCACACAATTACAAATTTACAATATGCATATTACATTGTATCTTTTTTAATGCTGACTTCTTCCTTTCTCCACCTTTTGGTATATTTTTTCTTCTTTATTTCTATCTTTTTTAATTCTTCTCTTCTCAAAATATGAGCAAATTGGAAAAAAACTTGATTTCTTATTTAATTATAATGAATTATATATGACCGTCCCTTGCTAATAGATCTATTACATTATAGCAGTTTTTTTCCAAATTTTCTTCATTCCTGACGTTGTGTTTCACTGGTAGAACAATAATTAAATACTTATCAAAACAATCGGATGACAACCGTTCCCTAGATTTTCAATTTGCATTTCTTTCTCATGTATTAATGAGAGAAAATGATATTTCAGGTCATCCATGTGCGCATGATAGAGGTGGTGACATAATAATTGTGGGCCGTGGAGGTAGCTCGTCAGGAATATTGTCGGCAAGGACAAGATGCAAACTTGTTGAAATGCATGAAGACTATTAGGTCTGGCTCTCGAGTTTTCTTCCGTTTGTATGTATTTTTTTTTAAATCTGTTCCTCTCCCTAATTAGTAAGTTTACATGTTTTTCTAAAATAAATAAGTTTTTCTTATCAAGCTCTTATCAGGTGAAAAATACCAGTTTTTTTTTTTTTTTAATGTGAACAAAATATGTACATAGATTTATAAATTATCATTATTTCTCAGTTTGTTTATAAGGCGGCCTTCCAACCATGACCTTCTCATTTGGACTGCGTGACAAATCCGAGTACGGCAAGGAGCACTCATTTTCTCCTATTTTTCGTAGTTGCTCCTCTTACTTAAATTATCCTTGCATACCTTTCTCTTTTGTGAATTTTCATATATAGAAAGTGCGAGGAAGAGAGAGGTAATGGATTCCATCCGTTGATACAACCACGGCAAAATTACAACCCACCTTCCCCGAAATAGATAGCCAACAACCAATGAATTAGACTTCAGATTAATAATCCAACAAATTTGTTATTGTTGTGAACGAAGTTTCCACATCGCTCCCGTTCGGCTTTGCTGAGTGCCTTATAGGGTGCTTGCCGGGCTTTGCTTGTGACGCGTTTTAAACCCGTGAGGCCGTAGGTGCCAAAGCGGACAATATCACAGGTGGGCTTGGGCTTGCCTCTATCTGGTGGCCCATGCAGGTCACGATGGGGGGGTGTGTTGTGAACGAAGTTCCCACATCGCTCCCGTTCGGCTTTGCTGAGTGCCTTATAGGGTGCTTGCCGGGCTTTGCTTGTGACGCGTTTTAAACCCGTGAGGCCGTAGGTGCCAAAGCGGACAATATCACAGGTGGGCTTGGGCTTGCCTCTATCTTGTAATGAATTTAGTGGAGGGACGGCAGCCGCCCCCTGTCCCACCACTAAATAATGTGAATGACCCCACCACTATTATATTAAATTTGCATAGTAACTTGCATAGTAACTTGCATAGTGACTTGCATAGTAACTTGCATAGTAATTTCAAAGCCTATAAATAGGGGCTTCAGTTGTAATGAAATTCATAAGAAAAAATAGAGAGAGAAAGAAAGCTTGAATTCTTAAGAGTTTCAAGAGAATTTCTTATTTCTCTTTTGTAATAGTAGTTCCTTTCTTTAAGTTTCATAACACGTTATCAGCACGACGGTTCTGCCAATTCTGAAGCTAGTGGCCTTATTCCTCTAAAATGGCAAATCTTACAAAATTGGAATTTGTTGCTCTTGATATATCTGGGAAAAATTATTTATCCTGGATACTTGATGCTGAAATACATCTTGATGCAATGAACCTGGGAGAAACTATTAAAGAAGGAAATCAAGCATCCCTGCAGGAACGTGCTAAAGCAATGATTTTCCTTCGCCACCATCTTCATGAAGAATTGAAAACTGAATATCTCACTGTAAAAGATCCCTATATTTTGTGGAATAATTTAAGGGAGAGGTATGAACACCAGAAGACTGTCATCCTCCCAAGAGCTCGTTCTCAATGGATGCACCTGAGGTTGCAAGATTATCAAAGTGTTAGTGAGTATAATTCCGCACTTTTTAAAATAAGCTCAGTGTTAAAATTATGCGGTGAGAAAATCACCGATGAAGATATGCTAGAGAAGACTTTTACTACATTTCATGCCTCGAATGTGCTCCTGCAGCAGCAGTATCGAGAGAGAAAGTTCAAGAAATATTCTGAACTTATATCATGTCTTCTAGTAGCTGAGCAGAATAATGAGCTCTTATTAGAAAGCCACAATACACGCCCTACTGGCTCAATATCATTCCCTGAAGTGAATGGTAATAGGTTTGCATCATTCCCAGAAGTGAATGGTGCATCCTTTAGAAGAAATCGGAGGCGTGGACGTGGTAGGAGAAATTATAGAAATGTTGGTCCCAGGAGTGACAACATTAAAAGGGATTATAATATACCATATCACCAGAAGTGGTACAATTCAGAGAGGGGTAAAAATCCTCAGAATAATTCTTCAAAGAAAAGTGAAGAGGTGTGCCATAGATGTGGAATGACTGGACATTGGTCACGTACCTGTCGTACGGCCAGACACTTAGCTGATTTATATCAAGCTTCTGTTAAAGGAAAGAATAAAGTGCATGAAACAAATTTAGTAGAACCATCAGATGATTTATTAGATTCAGTAGATGTAGACGTTACTCATCTTGATGTATCTGATTTCTTTAATCATCCTGATGGTAGTATTGAACACTTAATTGGAGATGGAAGTGTTCCACTCAATTAATGTATTTTCTTTTTATCTGTAATAAAAGTTTTTATATATTTTGTAGAACCATGGATCACATTGATGAGCATTTTATCTCTGAGTTGAATGATAAAGATATATGTCTGGCTGATAGTGCTACAACTCACACAATTCTCAAAGAAAAGAAATATTTTCAAAATCTAACACTAAGTAAAGCCTATGTCCATACCATATCAGGTTCATCGGATTTAATTGAGGGCTCCGGAAGAGCTTATATTGTGTTGCCTAATGGCACCAAATTTTGTATTGATGATGCTCTATTCTCTTCACAATCCAGAAGAAATTTATTGAGTTTCAAAGATATACGTCGTAATGATTACCATATTGAAACGACCAATGAAGGCAGTAAAGAGCATCTTCTTATTACTAAAACAGTATCGGGCCAGAAGCTCGTATTAGAAAAACTGCCTGCTCTATGTTCTGGATTGTATTATACAAAAATGAGAACAATTGAATCATATGTGGTAATGCACCAGAAGTGCATTGACCCTAAAGTATTTATGACTTGGCATGATCGCCTTGGACATCCGGGTTCTATAATGATGAGACGAATTATTGAAAATTCGCATGGGCATCCCTTAAAGAATCAAAAGATATTTCTACCCAATGAATCTCCGTGCTCTGCATGTTCTCAAGGTAAGTTAATTATTAGACCATCTCCCTCAAAAATCATTGTTGAATCTCCATCCTTTTTACAAAGGATTCACGGAGATATATGTGGGCCTATTCATCCATCAAGTGGACCATTTAGATATTTTATGGTTCTAATTGATGCATCTAGTCGATGGTCACATGTTTGTCTTCTTTCCACTAGAAATGTTGCATTTGCTAGACTTCTTGCTCAGATAATTAAACTACGAGCACAATTTCCTGAGTATCCAATTAAGACCATTCGATTGGATAATGCAGGTGAATTTTCATCTCAAGTTTTTGATGATTATTGCATGTCAATAGGAATAGATGTTGAACATCCTGTTGCCCATACACACACACAAAACGGTTTAGCTGAGTCTTTGATCAAAAGGCTTCAACTAATCGCTAGACCTTTACTTATGAAATCAAGACTACCTATTTCTGTTTGGGGACATGCTATACTTCATGCAGCATCTCTAATTCGCATTAGACCATCTGCATATCATAAATATTCTCCATTACAGCTTGCATTTGGTCAACAACCAAATATTTCTCATCTTCGTACTTTTGGATGTGCTGTATATGTTCCAATTGCACCTCCGCAACGTACAAAAATGGGTCCTCAACGTAGACTTGGGATATATGTTGGTTTTGATTCTCCATCCATTATTAGATACCTTGAACCCCTTACAGGGGATATGTTTAAAGCACGTTTTGAAGATTGTCATTTTGACGAATCAAATTTTCCGTTAATGGGTAAAGAAAAATCGGTGCCTGAAGCACGACAAGATATTACTTGGGATAATAAGACCCTGTCTCATTTTGATCCTCCTACAAATGAATGTAAACGGGAAGTTCAAAGGATTATTCATTTGCAAAATGTTGCAAATCAGTTACCGGATGTATTTACTGACACTAAAGGTGTAGTAAGATCTTATATTCCTGCTGTTAATACTCCAGCAAGGATTGAAGTCCCTGAAGGACAAATTGTCAAAGCAGCAATAGGTGAATCTAAAATACGCCTGAAGCGTGGAAGACCTATTGGTGCAAAAGATAAAATTCCCAGAAGGAAAAGAATACAAAATGAATTTGGTGTTCCTGAAGAACACGTACCCACAATACAGGCCACAAATATAATTGATGTTCCTAAAGAGCTTAAATCTTCTATTCCAGAACCTCCTGAAGAGGAAAATCTTGAAGAGTATAAATCTCCTAAAAAGGGACCTCCTGAAGAGGTGTGTCATGAAATGTTTTCCCTTGAAGAGGAACAGGTACCTGAAAATAATGAGATCTCAATACATTTCATGAAAACTGGAGAAATTCTGGATAGAAATAAAACTGTTGTCGACAACATATTTTCATATAAAATGGCCCTTGACATTACCAGAAGTAATGAAGAAAGTGAGCCAAAAAGCGTCGAAGAATGTCGACGTAGAAATGATTGGCCAAAATGGAAAACAGCTATTGAAGCTGAATTAAATTCGCTAGCGAAACGAGAAGTATTTGGACCTGTTGTCCAAACACCAAAGGGTGTAATGCCTGTTGGATATAAGTGGGTATTTGTACGAAAACGTAATGAGAAAAATGAAATTGTGCGATACAAAGCACGGCTTGTTGCACAAGGTTTCCTGCAGAAACCCGGGATTGATTATGAAGAAACATACTCTCCCGTTATGGATGCAATCACATTTAGATTTTTGATTAGTCTGGTTGTTACAAAAGGATTAGAAATGCGGTTGATGGATGTGGTCACTGCATATTTATATGGATCCTTAGACCATGACATATATATGAAAATCCCTGAAGGATATAAGATGCCTGAAGCATCTACAAGTACATCTAGAAATATGTACTCAATCAGACTACAAAGATCTTTATATGGGTTGAAGCAATCCGGACGCATGTGGTATAATCGCTTAAGCGAATATCTATTGAAAGAAGGATTTGAGAATAATCTTATATGCCCATGTGTTTTTATTAAGAAATCAGAATCCGGATTTGTCATTATTGCGGTTTATGTTGATGATTTAAATATTGTGGGAACTCCTGAAGAGATCTCAAAAACCGCTATATATTTAAAGAATGAATTTGAAATGAAAGATCTTGGCAAAACAAAACTTTGTCTCGGCCTGCAGCTTGAGCACTTGCCAAATGGAATTTTTATTCATCAGTCCATGTATACTGAGAAAGTCCTAAAACATTTTTATATGGACAAATCTCATCCTCTGAGTACTCCAATGATTGTTCGAACACTTGATGTGAAGAAAGATCCATTCCGTCCTTGTGATGACGATGAAGAAATTCTTGGTCCTGAAGTACCATATCTCAGTGCAATTGGAGCTTTGATGTATCTTGCAAATTGCACTCGACCAGATATTACATTCTCAGTTAATCTGCTTGCAAGATATAGTTCTGCACCAACTCGAAGGCATTGGAATGGCATTAAACATGTCCTTCGTTACCTTCATGGTACGGTTGATATGGGATTATTTTATCAACGTGGTTCAAGTCCAGAATTGATTGGGTATGCAGATGCGGGTTATCTTTCAGATCCACACAGAGGTAGATCTCAAACTGGATATTTATTTACTTATGGAGATACTGCCATATCATGGAGATCTGTTAAGCAGACACTATCTGCTACTTCTTCAAATCACTCAGAAATCATTGCTATTCATGAAGCAAGTCGAGAGTGTATTTGGTTGAGATCAGTTATTCAACATATCCAGGAAAAGTGTGGACTTACTATGATCAATAATAGCCCAACAATCTTATATGAAGATAATACTGCTTGTATCACTCAAATCAGAGGAGGATACATCAAAGGTGATAGAACTAAACATATTTCACCTAAATTCTTTTATACTCATGAACTTCAAGAGAAAGGTGAAATTGATGTCAAGCAGATACGATCTAGTGATAATCTGGCAGATTTATTCACAAAGGTGTTACCAACTTCCACATTCAAGAAGATTGTGCATAACATTGGAATGCGAAGACTCAAAGATCTTTTGTCATGCACTTTTCAGGGGGAGTAAATGTGCTGATTGTACTCTTTTTCCTTCGCTGAGGTTTTGTCCCACTGGGTTTTCCTCTGCAAGGTTTTAATGAGGCAATCTTAAAGCACTTGTGGATACATAAGAAAACTGTACTCTTTTTCCTTCGCCATTGGTTTTTCTTCCCACTGGGTTTTTACTTGGCAAGGTTTTAACGAGGCAGATTCCTTATGAGTGGTCATTCAAGGGGGAGTGTAATGAATTTAGTGGAGGGACGGCAGCCGCCCCCTGTCCCACCACTAAATAATGTGAATGACCCCACCACTATTATATTAAATTTGCATAGTAACTTGCATAGTAACTTGCATAGTGACTTGCATAGTAACTTGCATAGTAATTTCAAAGGCTATAAATAGGGGCTTCAGTTGTAATGAAATTCATAAGAAAAAATAGAGAGAGAAAGAAAGCTTGAATTCTTAAGAGTTTCAAGAGAATTTCTTATTTCTCTTTTGCAATAGTAGTTCCTTTCTTTAAGTTTCATAACAGTTATATATATATATAATAGTGAAATGCTAAATTCACAAATGGAAATTCCAGATGCTCCTTTACTTTTTTAAATTTTTTTATTTTTTATTTTTGCATATAATAATTAAATATATATCTTATAATGATATCGTATTTTTTCTATAAAAATATTTTTAAAAGTATTAAAAAATATGTATTTATATATATATAATTATATAAAAAGATGAATGATAAAAACTGAACTGACATGTTCTGCTGGTGGGGATCCCTGGCTCCAGAGCCACTCATTTATATTATCATTGCCCTTTCTGATACTTTGTGAATTATCTTTTGTGAAGTCATACCATAGAAAGTGCGTGGAAGAGAGAGGCAATCGATTGCATCCGTTGATAGCCAACAACCAACGAAGACTTCAGATTAACTTGTTGACTTGTGCAAGCACTCTTATAGCTTTTCCCAAGGCAGAACCGGTTACTTCTTTCGACTCTCTGGTGAATCTTTTGCATCGTTTCCTGATTCATTACTTTCTCAAGAGAAAACAATGGCGGTGGGAGAGCTCTTTCTTGCTGCGTTTCTTCAAGTGTTATTTGACCGATTGGCTTCACCTGAGTTGCTGGCCTTTGCACGTCGAGAGGGACTTGAAAAAACGCTGGACAAGTGGAACAAGACGTTGTCAACGATTCGAAAGGTGCTTGCTGATGCAGAGGAGAAGGAATTACATGCTGAGAGTAGTGCAGTAAAAGAGTGGCTGGAGGATCTCAAAGACTTGGCCTACGACGTGGAGGACATACTCGATGAGTTTACCACAGAAGCTTTGCGACGCAAATTTAAGGGTAAAAATCAGGAAAGTACTAGCAAGGTACGAAATCTCATCCCTGCTTGTTTGAGTGGTTTGAAACCTAGTGCTATTAAGTTAAGAACTAGGCTGGAGTCAAATATCAAGGACATCAATACTCGATTTGAAGCTCTAGCGGCAAGAAAAGAGAATCTCAATTTGAGACAAAACGTCGACAAGAGGCCAGAAAAAACAAGAGGGACAGTATTGGCCCCAACTTCTTTACCGAATGAAGTTGTTTACGGCAGGGACGAAGATAAAAAGGCTTTACTTGATTTATTGGTGAGTCGAGGATCAAGCGATGAAGTGTCTGTGATTCCTATAGTTGGTATGGGGGGTATGGGAAAGACAACCCTCGCCAATTTTGTATACAACGATGAAGAAGTCAAAAGTTCGTTTCATCTTAGAGCTTGGACTTGCGTTTCTGAAGATTTTGAAGCTACTAGGGTCACAAAATCCATTTTAAAATCTCTTAGACATGAAAGCTATGATGATGATGATCTAAATTTGCTGCAAATCAAATTAAGCGAGGCCCTAGAAGGGAAGAAATTTCTAGTCATTCTGGATGATCTCTGGAATGAGAATTATCGTGATTGGACAATCTTATTTGCTCCTTTCAAAGCCGGCGCTCCAGGAAGTGTAGTTATCATCACAACTCGCAATCAAGGAGTTTCAAGTATAACAGGTACCACTCAAGCGTACCAGCTGGATTTGTTGTCAAATGAAGCTTCTGTGTCCGTATTTACCCAGCATGCCTTGGGGGTGGAAGACTTTTCTTCGCATGCACACCTCAAAGACATTGGTTTGGAAATCGTTCGAAAATGTAAAGGCTTGCCTTTAGCGGTGAAAACCCTTGGAGGTCTTTTACGTTCAAAACCGCAAGATCGTGATGAGTGGGAGGCAGTATTGAAAAGCGAGATATGGGATATTACAAAGAAGAAAAGTGATATCGTTCCAGCTCTTATGTTGAGCTACTACCATCTCCCGTCGGATTTGAAGGGATGCTTTGAATACTGTTCTATATTCCCTAAAGATTATGAATTCGAGGAGAAGCAGGTGGTTCTTTTATGGATGGCAGAAGGCTTGATTCAACCAAGACAAAAAGAAAAAGAAATGGAAGATCTGAGTAAACAGTATTTTCACGATTTGTTATCAAGGTCATTTTTCCAACAGTCCAAGAACAATAAATCTCGATTTGTGATGCATGATCTCATCAATGATTTGGCAAAATCGATTGCTGGAAATACATGCTTTAGAATGGAAGATAGAGTTGAGGGGAGTATTTTTAAAAAGACTCGCCATTTGTCTTACCTACGCGACCGTTATGATGGCTTTACAAAATTTGAGGCATTTTCTGAATTCACATATTTACGTACCTTCTTACCTCTAACGTTGTCATCTCATAGGTGGGGCTATTTGACCGGTTATGTTACTCTTGAATTATTGCCAAAATTACGATGCTTGAGGGTGCTCTCTTTGTACGGTTACTACATAAGCAAGATATCAAATTCAATTGGTGATTTGATCCATCTACGGTATCTTGACCTTTCTTATACTCACATCACCAGCTTGCCCGAATCAATGACCACACTTTATAATCTACAAACATTGTTGTTGGAAGGTTGCCCATATCTAAAGAAACTACCTTCAACAATTGGGAACCTGGTCAACTTACGCCACCTCAATATTTCTCAAGGAAGATCACTAAAAGCAATGCCTTTGAATATAGGCAAATTAACTTGTCTTCGTACGTTGTCTGATTTCATTGTGGGAAAAGATTGTTGCTCGGGATTGAAGGAGATAGGATCTTTGTCTCATCTTGAAGGGACACTCTGCATTTCAAGATTGGAGAACGTGATTGAGCCAGAGGATGCAAGGGACATGAATTTAAGTGGTAAGCCCAAACTTGATGTGTTGTCATTGGAATGGAGTCAAGACATCGACGACTCAAAGGATAGAACAAGTGAAAAAGAGTTTCTTAACATGCTACAACCTCACAACCTTTTGAAAGAACTCACTATTAGCTGTTATGGGGGTACAGAATTTCCGACCTGGCTCAACCATCATTTGCTTCCTAAATTAGTGTTATTGACTATTGAAAATTGTAAAAAGTGTACATCATTGCCACCATTGGGAAAACTTCCATCACTCAGAGTCCTTTCGATCCAGGGTATGGCTAGCATGAAGAGTATTGGTCCTGAAATTTGTGGGGATTGTCCGTCACAATCTTTTAGATCCTTGGAGACCCTAAATTTCAACAATATGCCGGGGTGGGAGAATTGGAATCCTTGTGAAGCATTCTCAAACTTACGTGAACTCTCTATTAGAAATTGTCCCAAGTTGTCGGGAAATTTACCAGATCGCCTTCCTTCACTTGAAAATGTTGAGATAGATGGATGTTTGAATTTAGTGGTCTCAGTTTTGAGCTTTCCAGATCGATGCAAAATAAAAATTGAGGGATCAGAAGGGGTGGCGTGCGAAGGAGAAGTCGATTTTAGCTCGCTAAAATTTAAGGATCTTTTAACAATTTCAGAATTTGAATCTCGAATGAAAGTGTTAATTACAATGGGTGCTCTGGCAAATGTACAAAAATTAGAGGTTAACGGATGCAAGGAACTGATGCATTTGTGGTCAAACGCGGTGGTATCATTTCCGCCTCTCCCACATCTTGATTATCTGGAGGTTTCTAATTGTCCAAAACTAGTTTCGTTGGTTGCGAAAGCCCAGCTTCCTCCAGCTCTGAAGGAACTAAATATAGAGGATTGTGAAAATTTTCGGATTTTGATAGACGAGGATGATACCAACAGCTGCGGCAGCAGCGGTGACAACAGCACATCTCTTCTTCGTAGGTTGATGATTTATCGGTGTCCCTCCCTCAAATTCCTAATGTCAAGCGGTGAGTTACCCGCAGCACTTGAAACACTATGGATTAATTCATGTCCAGAGCTAGAGTCAATAGCGAAGGAATTACATCATAATTCATTGCTTCAATCCATTCACATTTGTAGATGTGGAAACCTTAAATCCTTACCCACCGGTATACACTGTCTCAGCCATCTAAGCCATATTAATATTGATGATAATCCGAGTCTCGATTTCTTCCCGGACGGAGATTTGCTCCCTGTCAACCTGAAAACTCTGCATCTTGACAGTTGCAAGAAAACGGAGGTCGTGGTCAATCGCATACACACCTGCACCTCTCTTCAAAAATTGAGAATGAAGAAATGTCCAAGAGTAATTGTATCCTTTCCAGAAGAAGGTTTTCCCACCAACCTAACATCTCTTTTGATCGATGATTGCAGTATCGCTCAAGGCTTGTTTGAGTGGGGATTGCACAGGTTTACCTCTCTCAAACATCTTCGAATTTGCGATGGATCTTCGCACCTAGTGTCCTTTCCAGAGATGAAGCTGCCTACTTCTTTAATGTGGTTGGCCATCGATAACTTTCCGAAATTGAAATACTTGTCTCCCGAGGGCTTTCGAAACCTCACATCACTTAAAGAACTGGTTATCTTAAATTGCAAAAAACTAGCGTCCTTTCCAAAGAAGGGCCTACCGCCCTCACTCCGAAGACTTAGCATTGTTGATTGTAAAAAGTTGACGTCATTTACAACAAACTGTCTGCCTCTCTCACTCCTGAAACTTTATGTCTCCAGTTGTCCTCAGTTGGAAAAATGGTGCAAGAAAGATCGAAGACGAGAGGGGTCTATGATAGCCCACATCCCTCACGTTTCATTGAACGGTTATTCTTACCTGCCGTAAATTTGTTATGTAAATCTAGCTTCTTAGGACTTAATTGCTAATACGAGTATTAGTTTCACATTTGTAGGTACATTTGAAATTTCGGGTGCGGATGGTGGATGAATAGTGACAAGTTTGTGTGAAGCTTTGGTTGAAATTCATATGGATGTTAGAAATGAATGGTTCATTGATAGAACAATTTAAATATTTATTTTCAGAGTCTAAAACCAGGATTCATATATCCTGAAGTTTATGCAATTTAAAAAATATACATCACAACTTACTCATAATATTCAGTAAAAAGTCGGTTCTATAAACTATATATCCTTCATAATATATTGAAAAAAAACAGAGTTTGAGAAAAAACTATCTCAAGAGAGATCACAAGTTAAACAAAAAATAAAAATACAATCGAAACATATATCTATATATATATATATATTATAGAACAGTTTTTTTAACGGGAAAAATTCAACCATCCCTCAAGTAAGATCAATATTTTGAATTTTCACAATACATATATATTCCTCTTAAGTTTAGAATATTTTTGTATATCATTCATTGCATTTTTTTCATAATTATAATCGATTCCTTCATCAAAATCCTGTTAATAATAGATTTCACAGTTTCCTCTGATTACTTCGTTATGGCTCACATTTCTTACGTTTCATTTGATCGTTATACCCTCATGCTGCGATGCAGTGTAACTTGGTAACTATTTAAAAAAGATACGATGAGGCGATTTTCAATTAAAACCAGCATGACATATAGATGTAATATGTTATTAACCATGATCGGTAAAAAGTTGGATTCTAACCAGAAACATCGACAACAAATTGCTTTTGCAAATCTTGTTAGTTGTTTTTCATGATCACTTTTACAGAGCGACGAGTAAAAAGAAACATCGTCATATTCCTGTTAATAACACAGTTTTCATGCAAATATTATGGCACTAGTGATCTAATTAATCGTTTTTCTTTTCTTCTGCTTGTTAACTGAACAAATTTATCACAATTTTTCGTTACAGATTTAGAAACTTAGTAAATAGTTTTCATCATTGTCCTGGTAAATATTTTGAAGCTATTTCCCCGTTTCTGAATACAATAAGCCTATAATCGATGTATTCTATTGCTCTTAATTAGAGTCTTTGTTTAGTAGAATTCCCTTCCACTTGATGGCTAATCCAATGCTTTACAATTTTGTTGAAAACTTAATGCAAATAAATATAATTTCTTAATCTTTGAAGACCTTAAGTTTGTTGACATCGGTAAGATGGTGACGATCGATACATGAGTATGAAAGGTGAATGAGCTAATTCCCTTTAGTTTTTCTGAAATTTATTTATATTTTATCATTGCCCCTGGCCTGATCACTTGTGTTTTGTTGTTTGCAGTGGGATCTTTCATATATATATATATATATATATTGCATTGGGCTGATATAGTAAGTTAATGCTCACATAATTTCTGGTCCTGAAATTTTGATGTACTGAAGTTGGAGGTATCAACTAATTTTTTCATGTTGATGATTTGATATAGCAAGGCCTCAAAAGAATTTTAGTCTAATCTGAGCACTCAATACTGTTTTCAGGGTTTGCCTCGTGGTAGGGGACTTGTTATTGGTCTCTGAAATGAGCTTAACTAGTAAGCTTGCCAAGGGCGACATTAAAAATCTCACAGGATGAGTATTACAAATTCATGATTGGCTTCCGCTAGACTGATTATTTTTATTAAATGGAGAAATGATAAACTTATAACACCTTTTACAACAATTTGCACAACATGTATTGTAAAGTAGGGGTATTTCTGTAAAGTGATGTTAATTTTATAAGGCAATTCACAAAAATACCCTTACTTTATAACTTGTGTTGTGTAAATATTGTGAAATGTGTTGTATATATATCATTTATTAAATGGAAGGGTAAAGGGAGTCTCTTGCTTCTTTATGGAGGTCAGTTAAGTATTGGATCAGCTGGGTGGGTATTAAACTTAAGGCTGCCTCTAGTTTACATGGGAGAGATGTGGCAATTTTGAATATGCTGCAGGTACCAGTTAAGCAGCCTAAGCAGAAAAAGTTTATTGCAGTTTCTTGGCAAAAACTAAATTTGGAATGGTTTAAATTGAGTGTTTATGGTAGTAGTAAAGGGAATCCAGGGGAGCCAGGTGCCTGTGGTGTGTTGCGAAATGATAAAGGTTTTTTGCAATTTGCTTTTGCTGCTAGTATTGGTATTGGTTCTAATAACAAAGCAGAATTAAATGGCTTTAGTTTTGGGGTTTCGAAAGTGTAAGGAAATGGGTTTTTTATAATGTCATTGTTGAGATGGATTCGAGGCTAGCAGTTTCATGGTTGAGGGAGGGGAGTTGTAGTTTATCGTATTTAGAGGACTTTTGGGAGGAAATAAGGTGTTTGATGCAGGGCTTTAATATCCAGTTTCAGCATATTTTCAAGGAAGCTAATACTACAGCCGAATATCTGGCTCGAGTGGGTGGAAATGGCTGCAACAGTGTCTGGTCTTCGGTTCAAACTCTTCATTTCCAGCTTATCAATCAATAGTAACGATGCCTAAGTTGAGATGTAGATTGTAACATGTCAGTATAACATCTAAATGGTTAATCTCATGGTCAATGGGATTAGACTGATTTGCATTTGAATCCATGAGTTCCAATCTGTTCCGATGTTACTTGAAGTATTATGACTGATCAATTCATTTATTATAATTTTTTAGTATCCTGTACCAGAACTCTCTTACACATTATGAATTGATGTTAATATGTATTTGTATACCAGATTTATTCCTAGAGTAAGCCGCCCTACTACTAGAAAGGCATCTGGGAATCCATTTTTTGATGATATGCGGAGCAAACCTGAGGTTATCGATCCTCCTCAAAGCAAAGACATGATGGATGCTGGTGATAATGTGAATGGCTCTGCTTCAAATGCTATAAAACATAATGTGACTGTTTCTAGCAGTGTCCGTGAGCTGTTGAAGTGCCCTGTGTGCTTAAATGCAATGTACCCTCCTATTCATCAAGTATGTTTATGTTCTTAACATAAATCTGTTAAATTTCACTTATCAATCCATCCTAGAATAAGGTACCTGTCACAGAATCTTTTTATGTTGCCCAGATGACTAACACAAGAGGGGGGGTGAATTGGGTTATATTAAAAAATTAATACTTATAAACTAAATATACAATATAAAATATAACCAAAATATAAAGCAGTAGGAAATATAAAGAGTAGGGTAAGAGAAAGCAAACTCAGTATTTTTACGAGGTTCAGCCCCACTGCCTACGTCCTCGCCTCAAGCTACCCCTTGAGGATTCCCAAATCCACTATTCAATCTCCTTTAGGTGGAGATAGAAACCTATTACACCTTTGAGCAGCACCGCTCCAAAGAATCCGTGTAGAACACCCTCTACACTTCCAATCACCTCACACTTGGTGATTCAACTATTCCCTGTGTAGAACACCTTCTACACACACAAGGGTTATACGCACCCTCTTACTTCCAATCACCTCACACTTGGTGATTTAACTATTCCCCGTGTAGAACACCTTCTACACACACAAGGGTTATACACACCCTCTTACTGATACAAGAATTGATAGTGGGTAGGCTATCAGAAAACACTCCTCAATGAGTGAAATAAGAACAATACAGCACAAACTATATCTCTCTCAACAAGAACAAGAATTAAGGCTCAAAACTTTAAAAAAGAGAGAATGAGAGCTTTGAAAGAATGATGCAAAATTTAGCAATAGATGTGTAAACTCTTGTTGTGATTTTTGCAAAACTCAAGTGAGCTATTTATAGGTAAATGAGTCTTCAATTTCAAATTTGAAAAGATTCCCATGTCAAATAAGAGAACTATTCACTTTTCAAAAAATTCAAATAAAAACATTTCCTTTTTGCATTTGTCAAAGACAACTCCATTCATTTTTCAAAGAAATCAAACCTAATCTTTTGCTTTTCATACAAGACAAAATGAGCATGATTTATTTTTCAAACCAAATCATTTTCTTTTTGCATATGTCAAAAAAACACACAACCACCCTTTAAGATTTTCAAACAAATCATCTATCTTTTATATTTGTCAAAAAAACACACAACCACCCTTTAAGATTCTCAAACAAAATCATCTACCTTTTGCATTAGTAAAAAAAACACACCACCTCCCTTCAAGACTTTCAAACAAAATATGCACATGTCAAATATGATAATCAATCATCTTATAAAATCAAGTTTTTATAAAAAAATATAATTTTCGAAATTATTTTGTTTGATGGTGTTATGCACATGTGAAAAACATAATTTTCAAAACTAAGACATTTAAAAATGTCTTGCATATGTGGAAAAAGTAATTTGATGTTTTATGAGAAAAAAGAGTAATTTGGAGCCTTAATCCAATTTCTAATTTTATCAAGAGATGTACAAAAATAATCTATGAGCTTCATTTGTAGACTTGATATCTTTCTTGCTCATGCTTGATTTCTTGATGTGTTTAGCTCCCTTCATGCATAGACAACTTGAGCTTGAGTTTTCAATATTATTTGTTATCATCAAAATTTATACGTAAATACGAGACTTGAAACCTTGGGTTCAATAATCTCCCCCTTTTTGATGATGACAAATACTTAGTAGAAATCTGCGACCTGCAGTAATACTTAAGCTCCTCCTGAAAATATGCGTTAGTATTTCAAGAAAAATATAAACATGATTCTAGCATATATAACAGGGTAGTATAATACTAGTATAAGACTTCTCCCCCTTTTGGCATCATTAAAAAGGAACCGTAATTGGTTTCAATAAGATTTGTTATCATCAAAATTTATACGTAAATACGAGACTTGAAACCTTGGGTTCAATAATAAGCTTAATGAGAAGATCGATAAGCAATAATCAAATAAAACGGTACGTTAGAGAGTAGAAGTTGGAACCACCCGTGCCCGACAAAACCTGCAAAGGTTGAAGTCGAATTTTAAATGCACGTCGAAAAGAGCTTTCCGAATTGGGGTCTTATGCGCGATTCCTACACCCGTAGCCAAAGTTATGGCCAAAAGACTGAAACGCACCTAAAACTCCCCCAATTAGAAAGAGATCATGATCACTTCCGGCCTTTACGTTGATCTGCCAATTCATGGTACCTCAGCGCTATCAACGTGCAATCAGACAGCTCAGCATCATCTGTCTCGGATCCCCCTGCATCAGGTTAAGCCTCAAACTTGACTGCAGGGTTGCACATAAGGTATTTGTAGTAAGCTCACTTTTAAGTTTAATGCTGGTTAGCCGAGAGATATGCATGTTGCAAACCCATGTGGATATTTTGCCCGACTGTCAACACACATACGCCAGGAACCATCTTTCTTTGGCACGAGCAGGGCAGGGACTGCACATGGGCTCATACTCTCACGAATATAACCCCTCTCCAATAACTTCACCACCTGTCGCTGCAACTCTTCAGCCTCCTTGGGACTAAGGCGGTACGCTGGTCGGTTAGGCAAGCTCGACCCTGGAACAAGGTCAATTTGATGCTGAATATCTCTCATAGGCGGTAGCCCAGGAGGGAGATCCTCTGGCATCAGGTAAGCGAACTCTGCCAACAATTGCTGCACCTCTACTGGAAAATCAGAGTCTACGGCTACTGCATTGTTCTCGCAAGGTAGTAGAGCATAGACCACGTCCCCATGCTCAATCTCATCTAAAAACCTGGACATAGAAAGCAGGTTAGTATTATTGGCTATCGGGGTAGGAGTGGGTCCTTCCCGCCGGGGCGCCAACACAATCTTTTTTCCCTTGATGTTAAAGGAATAAGTATTTTTCCGTCCATCATGAATGACACTGCGATCATACTGCCAAGGTCGACCCAACAATACATGACACGCATCCATAGATACAACATCACACTAGGCATTATCGAAATATTTTCTGCCAATTGAAAAAGACACAAGGCATCGCCTATCTACTGTTACCTCACTGCCTTTATTCAGCCATGACAACTTGTATGGCTTAGGATGACGGTCTGTCTTCAACTGCAACTTCTGGACAGCTTCCTCGGATACTACATTCTCGCAACTACCGCTGTCAATGATCATTTTGCAGACTTTGTCTGCAACTGTGCAGGTTGTATGGAAAATATTGGTTCTCAACCAATCATCCCCTGAATCGCCCTTGGGAGTCAGTAGACTCTTGCGAATGACCAGAGTCTCATGGCCATCTCCATGCAGCACATCATCAACTTCATCATCGTCATACACGGGCTCGCCAATCTCCTCAGGCTCGTCTACTACGTCCTCCTCAATCAACAAATTTTTGCCCTTTTGATTAGCAGGCTTCCTGCAATCAGTCACTTTATGCCCCTGTTCCCCACAACGAAAACATCTAGTAGTAGGGTTAGAATTACTCTGTGATGGCTGCTGGACAGGACGGGAATCCTGAGGGCGAACTAGTCGACTGTTTTGATCGTTCCTGATCACTGGCCTCCTGTTTTGCTGTTTTTCTATAGCAAGTGCTCGCTGGTATGCCTCCGAAACAGTCCACAACGAGTGAAGGTTGATGACGTCTTGCAAGGGTTGGCGCAAACCCCCCAAATATCGCGCCACCAACTGCTCCTCCGTCTCAAATAAATCGTTCCGTGCGACCAACTGGTAAAATTCTTCTGTGTAATCATCGACTGATCTCGCGCCCTGCCTCAACGCATGAAGTCGCTGAAACAAGGTTTGAGTGTAGCCGAAGGGAAGGAAGTGACCCTTCATCTTCTTCTTCATCTTCTCCCAATCAGTGATCTTGGCCTTGCCTTGCCTATCGCGTGAGCGTCGCAACTGCTCCCACCACGCAGATGCTCTGCCTTTGAGTTTGATGGCGACCAATTTCACTCTCACACGGTCAGGGACTTCCTTGTAATCAAATATACGCTCCACTTCATTCATCCAATCAATGAATCCCTCGGCCTGTAACGTACCAGAAAACTCGGGCAGATCGACCCGAAAACCGAGGTCTACATGACGCTCCTCCCGACCACGGTGCTCCCGGAATAGAGCACGATTGTGATATGGGTTTTCGAAAGTAGATTCAGAATCATGATCGGAGGTCTCATGATCCTCAAGATCGCGCGCCGCCAAGCGCTGGGTTAACTCTGCGACTTGCCTCCGCAAATCCTCAATCATCGCATCCTGAACGCTACGATCACGGTACTGGGCTTCCTCCTTCGGACCCTGCCCACGACGACCGCGACCTCGACCACCAGCCATTGAAACTGATGAAATTTCACCCCAGGAAGATGTTGAAGCTCTGATACCAACTGACGCCGGGCAGAATAGCGATTATTCTGCAGGCTAGTTTCGACAGATGAATTCACAGGAAAGAACACAAGAAATTTGCCCAAAATACAGAGAATACGTCTCTGAGAAAAAAACTGAATATTATCAAATGAAAGAATGTCGAAAATCAGTCCACAAGCCGGACTAAATAGCTAAAATTCGTCTATAACCGAATTTTACCAAAAATGGCAAAATCCCGAAAATAACGTAAAATTCAAATTCAAATTAAAATAAGCAATCTGCGAAAAATCCGGAACAAATCGGATTTAAAATGACTTCCTAACAAACATACGAAATATTACCAAAAATAGTAAAAAATAACTAAAAATGACAATTCGGAAGGGAAAACAGCAGAATTTGAGGTCGAAAAAAGGGCACATGGAGCTATGCTCCATGTGGACAGCGTGCGCGTCGAAAAGAGCTTTCCGAATTGGGGTCTTATGCGCGATTCCTACACCCGTAGCCAAAGTTATGGCCAAAAGACTGAAACGCACCTAAAACTCCCCCAATTAGAAAGAGATCATGATCACTTCCGGTCTTTACGTTGATCTGCCAATTCATGGTACCTCAGCGCTATCAACGTGCAATCAGACAGCTCAGCATCATCTGTCTCGGATCCCCCTGCATCAGGTTAAGCCTCAAACTTGACTGCAGGGTTGCACATTAGGTATTTGTAGTAAGCTCACTTTTAAGTTTAATGCTGGTTAGCCGAGAGATATGCATGTTGCAAACCCATGTGGATATTTTGCCCGACTTCACCCCTGAATTTGGTTCTAAACTTCGTTCGGTATGACTTGCCATTTCTCAACTCAAATTATTTCATTAATATTTACAAATTATATTAATATTTACAAAAATCTCATATCATTTTCTCTTATTTTTCCCAGCTACTTGCTCATATTTTAAAAGAACATAACCCACCATGACGTGTACCATAGAAAACAAATTAAACAGAAGTTCTACTCCAATATATTAATAATCCAACAAACATATACAACAACTATTCAAATTAATAATCCAATAACGTTGCCGGCAACGTCAATATATTACTATTATCCTTGGTTTTTCTCTTTTGTTTCATATCATAGAAAGT
The DNA here is from genome assembly GCA_036898215.1 of Platycarya strobilacea. Taxonomy (NCBI): domain Eukaryota; kingdom Viridiplantae; phylum Streptophyta; class Magnoliopsida; order Fagales; family Juglandaceae; genus Platycarya; species Platycarya strobilacea. The sequence continues at coordinate 39,153,500 of CM072551.1, read as the reverse complement.
GCGAGGAAGAGAGGCAATGGATTCCGTGATACCTTACAACCCACCTTCCCCGAAACAATAACCAACAACCAATGAAGACTTGTTGGCTTGTGCGAGTGCTTTTATAGCTTTTTTCCGGACGAAACCAGTAACTTCTTTCGACTGGAGAGCTCTTTCTTGCTGCGTTCCTTCAAGTATTGTTTGACCAATTGACTTCATCCGAGTTGCTGGCCTTTGCACGCCAAGAGGGACTTGAAAAAAAGCTGAACAAATGGCGCAAGACGTTGTTAACGATTCAAAAGGTGCTTGATGATGCTGAGGAGAAAGAATTATTGCCGAGAGTATTGCAGTAATATTAGTGCAAAGGGGCTGTAAAACACAAAATAGTTAGAAAAGAAGTTTGTTTCAAGACGCATTATGAGTGTCTATTTCCTTAAGACAATATTCACCCCTACTAATTATAGTATGAATATAGGTTACAAGTAAATTTGCTTCCAAGATACAATGAAGCCTGGAACAAATCTGTTTGTCTAACTACGTTATACACAAATAAAATTAGACTGTAAATACCTTTAGATTTTTCCTTTCGGCCAGAGATTAGAAATCTATTCTTCTAAAACGAATAAATCCTAATATTAAATTTTGAAGAAATAAAAACTTTTAAAAAGAGAGAATTTTGGAATTCACTTCCAGAATCTCTTATATTTCGTTTGGCATTGGGTCTATTTATTGAGGATGTGAATGAAAAGTTTTCACTTTTCATTTTATGTAATCTGAGTCGAACCGGTATATGTATTAAACCGGTTGCCAACCATGACATGCGTTGGACTTGGTCCAGCTGTTACGGCACCAGTTCGAGTTTTCGCGGGCGCGCCTTGGGATTTATTTTTCCCCATTTTTCAAGCCTTGCGACGCCTCTGGCTGGCACGCCCATTGGTGTGCGTCGTACCCCTTGTGCACGTTCATTAGCGTGCGTTGCGCCCTTTGAGGGCCAGCATTGCCTCTTGGGGAGAGGCTTCTCGATAAAACAATTAAAACCCCTTTCTCTTGTTCAAGGGGTGATTCGAACCCAGTCCCGCTGGGTAAAAGAAGAAGATCAATACCACTAAGCCAGTATTTCAAAAATAGAACCCAGTTCTATATAAACATAAGCAACAGTATACTATTTTTCTTAATTTCTCTATTTCCAAAATAATTCATAACTTCCAAAAATAAATTCCCTAAATATATTACTAAATATAATATAATATATATTATTTTAAAAATATTTCCAACAAGTAAAAGAGTGGCTGCCGCTGGAGGATTTCAAAGACTTGGCCTATGACGTGGAGGACATACTCGATGAGTTTGCCACAGAAGCTTCCCAATGCAAATTGAAGGGTAAAAATCAGGCAAGTACTAGTAAGGTACGGAATCTCATCCCTGCTTATTTTAGTGGTTTGCCTCCTAATTCTATTATGTTAAGAAGTAGGCTGGACTCAAATATCAAGGGCATCAATACTCGATTTGAAGATCTAGCGGCACAAAAAGAGAAACTCAATTTGAGACAAAATGTCGACCGATGGCCACACAAAATGAGAGGGACACTGACCCCAACTTCTTGACCAAATGAAGTTGTTTACGGTAGGGACGAAGATAAAAAGGCTTTACTTGATTTATTAAAGCTGAGTCAAGGATCAAGCAATAAAGTATCTGTGATTCCTATAGTTGGTATGGGTGGTATTGGAAAGACAACTCTCGCCGAGTTTGTATACAATGATGAAGAAGTCAAAAGGTCGTTTCATCTTAGAGCTTGGACTTGCGTTTTTGAAGATTTTGATGCTATTAGGGTCACACAATCCATTTTAAAATCTCTTAGCCCTGGAAGCATTGATGATAATGATCTAAATTTGCTACAAATCAAATTAAGTGAGGCCTTAAAAGGGAAGAGATTTTTAGTCATTCTTGATGATCTTTGGAATGAGAATTATCATGATTGGACAATCCTACTTGCTCCTTTCAAATCAGGCGCTCCAGGAAGTATTGTTATCATCACAACTCGCAATCGAGGAGTTTCAACTATGACAGGTACCACTCAAGCTTACCAGATGGATTTGTTGTCAAATGATGCTTCTGTGTCCAATGATAGGTAAAGACATTGGTCTGGAAAGCGTACTAGCTGAATTTGGGTGCAAACTATTTTCGCGATTTGCTGTCAATGTCATTTTTCCGACAATCCAACAATAATAAATCTCGATTTGTGATGCATGACCTCATCAACAATTTGGCTAAATCGGTTGCTAGAAATACATGTTTTAGAATGGAAGATAGAGTTGAGGGTAGTAAACAAGGGAGTATTTTTAAAAAGGCTCGCCATTTGTCGTACCTAGGTGACAAATATGATGGCTTTAAAAAGTTTGTGGCCTTTTTTGAACTCACTTGTTTACATACCTTCTTACCTTCAATGCTGCCAGCTCGTGGGAAGTGTTATTTGACCAGTTATGTTTCTCTTGAATTGTTGCCAAAATTACAATGCTTGAGGGTGCTCTCACTGAACGGTTATTGCATAACCGAGATATAAAATTCAATTGGTGATTTGATACATCTACAATATCTTGACCTTTCTCACACTCTCATCACCAGCTTGCCTGAATCAATTACTACTCTTTACAATTTACAAACATTGTTGTTGGAATGTTGCAAATATCTCGAGAGACTACCTACAACATTTGGGAACCTGGTGAACTTACGCCACCTCAATATTTTACAAACAAGATCACTAAAAGCAATGCCTTTGCATATAGGCAAATTAACTTCTCTTTGAACGTTGTCTAACTTCATGGTGGGTAAAGATTGTTGCACGGGGTTGAAAGAGATAGGATCTTTGTCTATTCGTAAAGGGACACACTACATTTCAAGATTGGAGAACGTGACTGAGCCAGAGGATGCAAGGGACATGAATTTAAGTGGTAAGCCCAAGCTTGTTGGGTTGTCATTGGGATGGAGTCAAGACATTGATGACAAGGATAGAACAAGTGAAAAAGAGTTTCTTAACATGTTATTGCCTCATGACGCTTTGAAGGAACTCACTATTAGGTGTTATGGGGGTACGGATTTTCCAATCTGGTTAAATCGTCCTTCACTTCCAAATTTAGTGCTCTTGACTATTCAAAATTGTAAGAATGCACGTCATTGCCACCATTAGGGAAACTTCCATCACCCAAGGTCCTTTCAATCGAGGCATGGCTAGCATGAAGAGTATTGGTCTTGAAATTTGTGGGAACGGTTCGTTACAATTTTAAGATTACATATTTTGGTCCCAATATTTTCTCTTTATATTAAATATAAGATAAAAAAATAGTATTTCTCAAATGAAATTCTTTTAGAGGCGTGCTTTGGAGCGATTGGGCGGATTTTGGCTTTAACAGCCCTCAATCACAATCTTCCACATCAACAATTTTACTTAAAACACCCTTATCACAGCAGATCTTTCAGACCAATACACACCCAATAAAATCAATTCTTCAACATTCGTTTAAGCCTTCAGCACCGCCGCAGGAGTGCACTCAGGGGCGGAACTAGGTGGGGTAGCCCCCCCCCCCAAAATTTTTTTTTTTCAAAAAGTTACTTTAGTATACAAGTTAGTTCTTAGTTTTCTCCTACAGCCCGCCAATGCTCCCCCCTGTGTAAAAGACTGACAGATCTCTATTTTGTTAGATGGAGTTTTACAGCTTTCATGTTGAAATTTAAGCAAAAATCCAATGGTCCATGCTTATATTTAGAAAGCAACTTATAGACTTTAAATTCGAGACTATTAGACTAATGGTTCATCATATGTGACTGCAGCAAGTCCACTCCAATCTTCTTGATATAGTACACTGTACACAGTCAATATTAGATAGAGTTGAGACTTGAGACAATTGCAGAGTAGGGAACCATACTCCAGTTACCATTTTCAGATTTTGTACCGTTTGGGCATTGCAACTTGTATAATGTGTGTACTGATATTACTACATAGAACTTCATTCTAACGCTGTCTCTAAGCCTCACAGTTCTTGCTCATATTTTTCTCCATCATACATTGGGTCGTTGCGATTTGCGAAACTTCCAGTATTGCGATTTTTCTGTGTTGGCGTTGGGTCATTGGCTGTGTAGCCTGTTGTTGTGTTTCACTTGCTGCTTGCGATTTTGCTGTTGTAGACTTGAGAGTTGAGATTGCTTGCGAGCAATTTTTAGAGGCAGGACTTCTCTCTAGAATCATTGCTGCTTGGTCTTTTTCTTTTCTTTTCTTGAATCATTGCCGGTTCACGATTGATCTTGAAGGTGAAGTAGTATATATTATATGCTGATTTAGTGATTTATTTACTATATATAATATATTATATGCTGATTTAGTAATTTATATTATATGCTAATATTTAAGTGGTATATATATTATATTATATGCTGAAGTTGAAGTGTATAATATATGCTAATTTAGTCTTTTTGAATAATATATGCTAATATTTGTGATTGGTTTATAATTAATTAAATAGCTATATGATTGGTATATATTATATTTTATGACATATGATTATTATTTTTATATATAGTCACGTATAACAAAATATACATTATTTATATTCACATATAGTATACATTTTTTCGACCACCTCCCAAATATCAAATCCTAGTTTCACTCTGAGGGCACTTAAGCAGTGTTGTCCGTCGTAGCCGTCCCCAACCACTTATATGGTCGGTGAGCATTATCTTTATATAACTGTAAATCCCAACACTACCATTGTGATTATTATTCTATAAAGCCCTCTTACCCAAATAAAACCTAACAGACTCCTCTCCTCTCTCTAAAAAAACCATAACTTTCTATCTCTAGAAAGCAACCTCCCTATCTCAGTCCATCTCTCTACATGGTTGAAAGAATTTTTAAAAATAAAATTGGATTATTTCTAACTTATTTTTAATATTTTTTTTATTATGATGGCACGTTCTTGATATATTATATATTTTTTAAATATATAAGTTGTATTAAATGTATTTTATTTTTATTATAGATTTTAATATCAGATTGTTTTACACTGTATACAAAAATGTATAAAAATAAAATAAAAAATATTTGATATATTTTGTGTTAATTTTGCTTAGCCGTTCCTAAAATAATTTTATGATTTTGTCACTGTGAGTAGGGCTGTAAAAAGATCGGATTGAACTGGTGGACCGGACCGGACCGGTTGTCCCGGACCGAGACCGGACCGGACCGAATGAAATTCGGTCCGGTCCGATCCAAAGGATTTCTCCCCCTGGACGGGACGAGACGGGACGGGACCGAACCCCACATATATATATATATATTTATATATGTATATATAAAAATAGTATATAAATTATAATATTAATATTAATATAAATTAATAAATTAATATATAATATATATTAACATATTAATATATAATATATACTCTTATGATATTAACATATTATTATTTATAGTGTTATTAGTTATAATTTACTAACATACTTAATATATAATATATACTAACATATTAATATATAATATATACTCTTATAATATTAACATATTATAATTTATAGTAGTTAAATTTGGGCCAAAAAAATATTTGATCATTATAGAATTTTGGATTAAATTTAACCCATTAAATCATATGGGGCACCCCTAGACCGGATCGGACCACCCCTGGACCGAATTGGACCGGACTGGTATGGACCGAACTCCTGTTCGGTCCGGTCCAAGGTGAGAATTCTTGGACCGAATGGAATCGGTCAACAAATTTTTCGGACCGGACCATTTATACCCCTAACTGTGAGTTAAAATGAGTTTTGAAAGTTGAATAAAATATAATTTTTTAATATTATTATTATTTTGAGATTTGAAAAAATTGTATTAGAATTTAATAAAATTAAATTGCATTTTAAAAATATAATGATGAGTTATAATCCAAATCATGCCTTAGTCAATTTCTCCTATTTTTCCTTCGCTCATTTTTAAAGAACACCCACCATGGAGTGTCTCATAGAAAACCAATTAAACAAAAGTTATAGTCCAATATATTAATAATCCAAAATTGGTAATAGATTGTGGCCTGGATAACATTTTGAAGCTATTTCCCCTTTTCTGAATATAATGTTGTTCTTACGAGTCTTTGTTTAGTAGGATTCCCTTCCCCTTGATGGCTAATTCAACGCTTTATTTTGTTGAAGATTGCCAACAAATATAATTTCTTAATATTTGAAGACCGCAAGTTTGCTGACATTGGTAACACGGTGACGATGCAGTATGAAGGGTGAATGAGCTTCCCTTTAGTATTTCTGAAATGTGATTCAATTTTATCCTTGGCCCTGGCCTGATCACTTGTGTTTTTGTTGTTTTCAGTGGGATTTTTCGTATATTTGGATTGGGCTGATATAGTCAATGCTCACATAATTTCTGGACCTGGAATTATTGATGGACTAAAGTTGAAGGTCTCAACTAATTTTCTCATGTTGACTTTAACCTGAATTGTGGCTTTATTATTACATAATTAGGTAGGTAGAACAGAGCAAGGCCTCACAAGATTCCTACTCTAATCTGAGCACTCTCTAAATTGTTTTCAGGGTTTGCCTCGTGGTAGGGGCCTGTTATTGCTCGCTGAAATGAGCTCAGCTGGTAATCTTGCCAAGGGAGACTATACAGCTGCAACGTTAAAAATCGCACAGGATCACTCTGATTTCGTGATTGGCTTCATCTCGGTTAACCCAGTATCATGGCCAGGGGAACATATCAATCCAGCATTCATTCAGGTCACTCCTGGAGTTCAAATGGTCATTGGTGGTGATGCATTTGGCCAACAATACAACACTTAATATTCAGTAAGTTACAATCAACGCTGACTTTTTTCTTCCCCCTTTGGTGTACTTTTTCTTATTTATTTCTGTTTTTTTTTTCCTCTTGTCAAAAGATGAGGGAAAGAGAGAACTAACAGGTGAACCATCATGTAGAAAAAAATTTGATTGTACACATCCTATAAAATCAATTCTTCAACATTCGTTCAAGCCTTCAGCACCGCCACAGGAGTGCACTTAAGCAGTGTTGTCTGTCATAGCCGTCCCCAGCCACTTATATGGTCGGTGAGCATCATCTTTATCTGACTGCAAATCCCAACACTACCATTGTGATTATTATTCTATAAATTCATTAAAGCCCCCTTACCCAAACAAAACCCAACAGACTCCTCTCCTCTCTCTAAAAAACCATAACTTTCTCTCTCTAGAAAGCCACCTGCCTATCTCAGTCCGTCTCTCTACATGGTTGAGAGATTTATTTTTTCTGCATGGGAGATATATTTTTTTCTTTCCTTCACTAATTTTTTTATTTTTTGCTGATCTGTGCAGGAGAGGGAGATCTGTTGTTTTTTGGTCAAAGAAGAGATCAATAATGGATGCAGTCTAATTATACTGTAAATGGAATGCCTACGTGGTGTTAAATTCCTGAATCTTTCCATAATTTCAATTTTTCATCTGTAATGATTTTTTAAAACTACTGATCTCTCTAAACGATAATATTTTTAAAAATCAATACTTTCGTAATAATAATATTTTTTTCTAAAAATTATATTTTCATAAATAGTCTTTAAAAAAAAAATCAGATAATCTCAATAGTTCCCCATATTTAGAAAGCCAATGTTTAAATCCTAACCCCGTCTCCTAAAAGAGGCAACCGGATGGAGAGGTGTTTTTGTCAAAAAGTTATTTTTTGTTAAAAGCAAAATTGAGGGAATTTGATGGTATAAGCATTCGGATGCTTCAAGGAACGCTCATTTTGGCTGCCTTTGAGCAGTGAAATGATATTAGATATTTTGTAAATAGTAATAAAAGAATAATTATAAAATATTAAATAATATTAAATAATAATAATAAAATATAAATAATACTAAGAATGATATATTTTGAGAATATTTTACTATTTGAATTAGTTTTAGGTCCCGTTTAGATTTAAAAATGAGATAAGTTACAGTAGCAGAGTCACGTGGAGGTAGGCTTCTCCTTCCTTGGTCCCCATCTTTTTTTTTTTATTTATTTATAAGTATATGTTTTTTTAAAGAAAAAAAATAATATAGGTTAGTTTTTTTTCATAATTTAGTATGATAATATTAATTTTATCTTGTGTTGGCCCTCTCTAAAAATTATCATGACCTCCCTCCACAAAATTTAATCTAATTTAAAAATAAAATATATCTCATATAAAAAAAAATTATATAATAACATGATGACATATTTTTATTAAAAAAAAAAGAAGTTAGATTATTTAAAACTTATTTTTAATTTTTTTTTATTATGATGACATTTACTTGATATATTATATATTTTTTAATATATAAGTTGATTAAATGTATTTTATTTTTATTAAAAATTTTAATATCAGCTTGTTCTGCATTGTATAAAAAAAGTATAAAAAATATATATATTATATATTTTGTATTAATTTTGTTTGGACATTTTTAAAATAATTTTCTGACTTCGTTATTGTGAATTGAGATGGGTTTTAAAAATTAAATAAAATATTTTTTTTAATATTATTATTATTATTTTGAGATTTTAAAAAATTGTATTAAAATTTAAAAAAATTAAATTAAATTAAATTAAATTTTAAAAATATAATGATGAGTTCTAATGCAAATCATGCCTTTGTCAATTTCTCCTATTTTTCCTTTGCTCATTTTTAAAGAACACCCACCGTGAAGTGTCCCATAGAAAACCAATTAAACAAAAGTTATAGTCCAATATATTAATAATTCAAAAACATACGCAACAACTATTCAAATTAATAATCCAATAAAGTGGCCGACAACTTCAATCTATTACTATTATCCTTTGTTTTTCTCTTTTGTTCCGTATCGTAGAAAGTGCGAGGAAGAGATGTATTCATAGTAGTAATCCAATAAAGTTGCCGACAACCTCACTATATTACTATTATCCTTTGTTTTTCTCTTTTGTTCCGTCTCGTAGAAAGTGCGAGGAAGAGAGGCACTGGATTCCGCCCGTTGATCGCACGCTGTAAAATCGCAACCCACCTTCCCCGAAAGAATAGCCAACAATCAATGAAGACTTGTTGTTGACTTGGGCAAGCGCTAGTCTTATAGCTTTTTCCCCCAGTCAGAACCAGTTACTTCTTTCGACTCTTTTGGTGAATCTTTTGCATTGTTTCTTGATTCATTACTTTCTCAAGAGAAAACAATGGCGGTGGGAGAGCTCTTTCTTGCTGCGTTCCTTCAAGTGTTATTTGACCGATTGGCTTCACCTGAGTTGCTGGCCTTTGCACGTCGAGAGGGACTTGAAAAAACGCTGGACAAGTGGAACAAGACGTTGTCAACGATTCGAAAGGTGCTTGCTGATGCAGAGGAGAAGGAATTACATGCTGAGAGTAGTGCAGTAAAAGAGTGGCTGGAGGATCTCAAAGACTTGGCCTACGATGTGGAGGACATACTCGATGAGTTTACCACAGAAGCTTTGCGACGCAAATTGAAGGGTAAAAATCAGGAAAGTGCTAGCAAGGTACGAAATCTCATTACTGCTTATTTCAGTGGTTTGAATCCTAGTGCTATTAAGTTAAGAACTAGGCTGGAGTCAAATATCAAGGACATCAGTGCTCGATTTGAAGATCTAGCAGCACAAAAAGAGAAACTCAATTTGAAAGAACATGTGGACAGGAGGTCAGAAAAAACAAGAGGGACAATACTGGCCCCAACTTCTTTACCGAACGAAGATGTTTATGGCAGGGACGAAGATAAAAAGGCTTTACTTGATTTATTGCTGAGTCGAGGATCAAGCGATAAAGTGTCTGTGATTCCAATCGTTGGTATGGGGGGTATTGGAAAGACAACCCTCGCCCAGTTTGTATACAATGATGCGGAAGTTAAAAGCTCGTTTCGTCTTAGAGCTTGGACTTGCGTTTCTGAAGATTTTGATGCTATAAGGGTCACAAAATCCATTTTAAAATCTCTTAGCCATGGAAGCAATGATGATAATGATCTAAATTTGCTACAAATCAAATTAAGCGAGGTTCTAAAAGGGAAGATTTTTCTAGTCATTTTGGATGATCTTTGGAATGAGAATTATCATGATTGGACAATCCTACTTACTCCTTTCAAAGCCGGCGCTCCAGGAAGTGTAGTTATCATCACAACTCGTAATCAAGGTGTTTCAAGTATGACAGGTACCACTCAAGCTTACCAGCTGGATTTGTTGTCAAATGAAGCTTCTGTGTCCATATTTACCCAACATGTCTTGGGGGTGGAAGACTTTTCTTCGCATGCGCACCTAAAAGATATTGGTTTGGAAATCGTTCGAAAATGTAAAGGCTTGGCTTTAGCGGTGAAAACCCTTGGAGGCCTCTTACGTTCAAAACCGCGAAATCGTGATGAATGGGAGAAAGTATTGAAAAGTGAAATATGGGATACTCCAGAGGAGAAAAGTGGGATCGTTCCAGCTCTTATGTTGAGCTATTACCATCTCCCTTCGTATTTGAAGAGATGTTTTGCATATTGCTCCATACTCCCTAAAGATTATGAATTTGAGAGTAAGCATGTGGTTTTATTATGGATGGCAGAAGGCTTGATTCAACAACGACAAAAAGAAGAAGAAATGGAAGAATTGGGTGAAGAGTATTTTCACGATTTGTTATCAAGGTCATTTTTCCAACAGTCCAACGACAATAAATCTCGATTTGTAATGCATGATCTCATCAATGATTTGGCAAAATCGATTGCTGGAAATACATGCTTTAGAATGGAAGATAGAGTTGAGGGTAGTAAACGAGGGAGTATTGTTAAAAAGGCTCGCCATTTGTCTTACCTACGTGACGATTATGATGGCTTCAAAAAATTTGAGGCCTTTTCTGAACTCACATGTTTACGTACCTTCTTACTTCTAAAGTTGTCATCTTATTGGGGGGATTATTATTTAACCAGTTATGTTATTCTTGAATTATTGCCAAAATTACGATGCTTGAGGGTGCTCTCTTTGAACGGTTACCAAATAAACAAGATATCGAATTCAATTGGTGAGTTGATCCATCTACGGTATCTTGACCTGTCTCACACTTGCATCACCAGCTTGCCTGAATCAACGACCACTCTTTACAATTTACAGACGTTGTGGTTGGAAGGTTGCAAATATCTAGAGAAACTACCTTCAACATTTGGGAACCTGGTCAACTTACGCCACCTCAATATTTCACAAGGAAAATCGCTAAAAGCAATGCCTTTGAATATAGGCAAATTAACTTGTCTTCGAACGTTGTCTGATTTCCTTGTGGGAAAAGATTGTTGCTCAGGGTTGAAGGAGATAGGATCTTTGTCTCATCTTGAAGGGACACTCTGCATTTCAAGATTGGAGAACGTGATTGAGCCAGAGGATGCAAGGGACATGAATTTAAGTGGTAAGCCCAAACTTGATGTGTTGTCATTGGAATGGAGTCAAGACATCGATGACTCAAAGGATAGAACAAGTGAAAAAGAGTTTCTTAACATGCTACAACCTCAACCTTTTGAAAGAACTCACTATTAGCTGTTATGGGGGTACAGCATTTCCGACCTGGCTCAACCATCATTTGCTTCCTAAATTAGTGTTATTGACTATTGAAAATTGTAAAAAGTGTACATCATTGCCACCATTGGGAAAACTTCCATCACTCAGAGTCCTTTCAATCCAGGGTATGGCTAGCATGAAGAGTATTGGTCCTAAAATTTGTGGGGATTGTCCGTCACAATCTTTTAGATCCTTGGAGACTCTAAATTTCAAGAATATGCCGAGGTGGGAGAATTGGAATCCTTGTGAAGCATTCTCAAACTTACGTGAACTCTCTATTAAAAATTGTCCCAAGTTGTCGGGAAATTTACCAGATCGCCTTCCTTCACTTGAAAATGTTGAGATAGATGGGTGTTTGAATTTAGTGGTCTCAGTTTTGAGCTTTCCAGATCGATGCAAAATAAAACTTGAGGGATCAGAAGGGATGGTGTGCGGAAGAGAAGTTGATTTTAGTTCGCTAAAATTTAAGGATCTTTCAATAATTTCAGAATTTGAATCTGGAATGAAAGTGTTAATTACAATGGGTGTGCTGGCGAATGTACAAAAATTAGAGGTTAACGGATGCAAGGAACTGATGCATTTGTGGTCAAACGCGGTGGTATCATTTCCGCCTCTCCCACATCTTGATAATCTGAGTGTTTATAATTGTCCAGGACTAGTTTCGTTGGTTGCTAAAGCCCAGCTTCCTCCAGCTCTGAAGGAACTAGATATATGGAATTGCAAAAATATTAGGATTTTGATAGACGAGGATGATACCAACAGCTGCGACAGCAGCGGTGACAACAGCACATCTCTTCTTCGTAGGTTGATGATTTATCGGTGTCCCTCCCTCAAATTCCTAATGTCAAGCGGTGAGTTACCCGCAGCACTTGAAACACTATGGATTAATTCATGTCCAGAGCTAGAGTCAATAGCGAAGGAATTACATCATAATTCATTGCTTCAATCCATTCACATTTGTAGATGTGGAAACCTTAAATCCTTACCCACCGGTATACACTGTCTCAGCCATCTAAGCCATATTAATATTGATGATAATCCGAGTCTCGATTTCTTCCCGGACGGAGATTTGCTCCCTGTCAACCTGAAAACTCTGCATCTTGACAGTTGCAAGAAAACGGAGGTCGTGGTCAATCGCATACACACCTGCACCTCTCTTGAATCTTTGAGAATGGGGAAATGTCCAAGAGTAATTGTATCCTTTCCAGAAGAAGGTTTTCCCACCAACCTAACATATCTTTCGATTCATGATAGCAGTATCGCTCAGGGCTTGTTTGAGTGGGGATTGCACAGGTTTACCTCTCTCACATGTCTTCGAATTTGCGATGGATCTTCGCACCTGGTGTCCTTTCCAGAGATGAAGCTGCCTACTTCCTTAATGGTGTTGGCCATCGAAAACTTTCCGAAATTGAAATACTTGTCTCCCGAGGGCTTTCGAAACCTCACATCACTTAAAGAACTAGTTATCTTACATTGCAAAAAACTAGCGTCCTTTCCAAAGAAGGGCCTACCTCCCTCACTCCGAGCACTTGGCATTGTTGATTGTAAAAAGTTGACTTCATTGACAAAGAACTGTCTGCCTATCTCACTCCTGCAACTTAATATCTGCGGATGTCCTCAGTTGGAAGAATGGTGCAAGAAAAATCGAGGAAAGGAGGGGTCTATGATAGCCCACATCCCTCGCGTTTCATTGAACGATTATTTTTTGCTGTTGTAAATTTGTTATGTATATAATGCTTCTTAGGAGTTAATTGCTAATTCGAGTATTAGTTTCACATTTGTAGGTACATTTGAAATTTCGGGTGCGGATGGTGGATGAATATGGATGTTAGAAATGAATGGTTCATTGATAGAACAATTTAAATATTTATTTTCAGAGTCTAAAACCAGGATTCATATATCCTAAAGTTTATGCAATTTAAAAAATATACATCACAACTTACTCATAATTTTCAGTAAAAAGTCGGTTCTATAAACTATATATCCTTCATAATATAATGAAGAAAAATAGAGTTTGAGAAAAAAACTATTTAAAGAGAGATCACAAGTTAAACAAAAAATAAAAAAACAATCGAAACATATATATATATATAAATATTTTGAATTCATATTTTGAATTCTCACAATACATATATATTCCTCTTAAGTTTAGAATATTTTTGTATATCAGTCATTGCATTTTTTCATAATTATAATCGATTCCTTCATCAAAATCCTGTTAATAATAGATTTCACAGTTTCCTCTAAATACTTCGTTATGGCTCACATTTCTTACGTTTCATTTGATCGTTATACCCTCGTGCTGCGATGCAGTGTAACTTGGTAACTATTTAAAAAAGCCATGATGAGGCGTGTTAAAGACACAAATAACTTGGCAACACAAGGAGGATAACAATTTTAATTTTCCGAAATTGATCCAAGTTTCCAGGGCACGACAGTCGAGTCGACATGGATATCGTCGAAGACAAGACACCAATTGACCGATTCGTCCATCGTCTCTCACGCGCACGACCAATCGCGTTCTTTTGCTTACGAAAGCTAACATAGCATACGCGGCAGCATCCTATTGCTCAGTTTAATCGAGTTTCACTTGGCCGGTTGCTTTGTTCTTTAAACAAATAATTATGAATAATTACGATTTTAAGGAATTTCTACCTCCAGGTCACACATCATAGTTTTTATCTTTTTACTTATCAAATATGTAATATATAAATAATAAATAGAATAATTTTTAATAAATTTAAGAAGAATAAAACAAATTTAAAAAATTAAAAATTAAAAAATTAAGAAAAAATATGTTGTGTAGTTTGTGAATATGATGAGTAGAAACTTTTTTAAAAACTCCTTGTCATGCATTTCAATTTATTCTTTTCTTTTACAAAAAAATATATGAAATTTGT